>JADRCD010229578.1:0-67035 GCA_019843815.1 Montemys delectorum | reverse complement strand
CACACACACACACACACACACACACACACACACACACACACACACACTTGGTGCTTGAGTTCAAACAGTAATAGGCCCATTAACACATGATGCTTCCAACAGTGAGCCTTCACTTACTCTGCCCTGGAAGGAATTCTAGCTGATACTAAACTTCCTACAAGGCTGATCAGCTAATTAGAAAGCCAGTAACTCAGCAAACATAGGAGTGTTTTTGCAGGTTCAGGGCCCAATTACGACCTATCCTGGGCTGTCTTCAGTCCTTTAATAGCCCTCCCTTGCCTGCTCCTATATTTAATCTAACATCAGGTGACTAATAAGTGGGGCCTTTTGGATTCTATTGACTTAAGTCAAGTATCATGTGTGCATCTTAAAACCTTCAAGTAACTCATTTTACCATTTTTATTCTAAACAGTAAGTTGCACTTAAGAGAAGTAATCTGAGAGGGGAAAGAAAAGCTCTTTTGTCTTTATCTCCATATCTACTTCCTATTTCTGGCATTTTTCTTTTCCTTTCTTTTTTAAAATGTTTAATGTTTTATGTTTTTTTAATACTACCATTTCACCACTTTTCTTCTGAATGTTCTTAAACCTCTCTCTCCCTCTCCCTCCGTCTCTCTCTCCCTTCCTCTCTCTTGGTTTTTCTGGACAGGGCTTCTCTGTGAACCCCCAGCTATCCTGGAACTTGCTCTGTAGACCACGGCTGTAACTCTCAGAGATCCACCTGCCTCTGCCTACAAAGTGCTGGGATTAAAGCTAGCACCACCACTGCCCAGCTCTTGAACAATTTTTAAGCACAAACTTTATAAAAATAATTCTTACAACTTTATTTGACCTGAATATGTTTCTGTCTTCATTTTTTGAAGAACATTTTTTTCCTTGATAAATAATTCTATGTCACTCCCCCACTCACCCTCAAACACACCTTAGTAATTTAAGGGTCCCATTGTCACCTTCCTCTTCTTGTTTCTGTGAAACAGTTCACAGTCTCCCCCTATGCAAGAAACTCTTGTTTATATTTTATTTTATTTTATTGTATGAGTGTTTTATTTGCACGCATGTCTATGTATCATATATGTGCAATGCCCATAAGTGGCCAGAAGAGGGCATCGGGTCCCATGGAACTATAGTTATAGATGATTATGAGCTGCCATGAGAGTGTTGGGAATTGAACAGGGGTCCTCTGGAAAGACAACCAGTGCTCTTAAAGACTGAGCCATGTATTCCCACTGTAATGTATTGTTATAATATTGCTATTTGGAACATTTTTCTCTTATTACTGATTTTAGGGAATTGTATTATGATTTATTTAGGTCTGATCTTTCTGTCTTTGATGGGGGCATCTGTTCTATATTACTTTTTTAATTTTTGAGATTATAATATAACTATATTATATCTTCCTTCCAAATTCTACATACATTCCTCCTTGTTCTTTTAAAAATTCATATTTTTTCCTTTTTATTTTTCCTTAGTTGTTGGTGTGTGTGTGTGTGTGTGTGTGTGTGTGTGTGTGAAGACTGTTTCTCCCATTCTTAGCGTTCCTTCCTTGCCTGTGGTTCTTGGTATAGGACTGTACCCCCTGACTTTCCCCACCCACTTTATGGTTGTCTGTTGCTGTCCTTGTTCAGCCTGTGTTTAGATGGTCATGTTGGTATTGGTATTTTGCTTGTTGAATTTTTCCCAATGTTTAAGCTTGTGGTTTCCATCAAGTTTATAAAATGAATGGCTGAGGGGAGTTCTCCTAAAACATTGGAAATGGTAAAAGAAGAAAGTCTTGGGACATTGTGGGAAAAGAACAAATACGGTAAACTAAGAGACAAGTTTCAGTAGACCCTTGAGTTTTATAAATGATGTTTGGTAAGTGAAGTAGAAATGACCCTGTATGGTTAGCTCTATGAATATCTAGGAGCAGTATTGAAAATGATCATTTTATAAATGTGTGAGGGTCAAGGCACACCAAAGAGATAGCACCCAGGCAGAAGGGGATGCACCTACCCAGAGCAACCACTTAGAAGGGTATAAGAGATAAACTCTTAATAAATCAAGATGAAATTAGAAAAATGTTCAAAAAGTCAGGAAAGAGGAAAAACAAAAGCAGCAAATAGCCAAAAAAAAGATAGATGAAAGTTATTATGCAATTTTAATAACTTAGTGGGGGTGAGTACCTAAATGGACCATTTAAAAGGCAGAAGTTGATCTATGGAATTTTAAAAACTACACAATTGTATACTGTCTGTAAGAAGCTCATTCCAAGCATAACCATTGTAGGCATTGTATTAAGGCTGTTCAAAGGTACTGATATGAGGAGATGTGTGTATGTATATGTTGTGTACATATGTACATAAGTATGTTCAGAGAGAAAGGATTTAATGACTTCTAGTACAACTGTAGAGGCTGGAAGATCCAAAATCATCAATGTCTGCGGTAGGTTGAAAACCCAAGGAAGGCTTAATATTACAGTTTAAACATAAATACCATTGCAAGTCAGAATTTTGTTTTCCTCAGAGAGTCCCAACCTGTTTTCCCTTAAAGCCTTTAACTGAGTGCTGAGTATGACCTCTTATTTATTCAGAAATTGGGGAAGCTGGGGCTGACAAGATAACTCTGCCAGTAGAGGCAACTCTACACATTCACCCTCTTGAATAGTCCCTCTGCTTCTACCCACCTTTTTCATGCCAATAAATAAAAGAAATGGGATAGGGAAGACAACCCTTCAGAGACCCATAGGCCCACTGAGATACAACTGAATTAAAGCGGCATTGGACCACAATGATGTTCTAAGTCTCCTGAAATTTGTGTTGCTTCAGAGTCAATGTTGAATAATTCACAAAAGGCCTGCTACTTCCTTTTTTTCTTTCTTTTTTTTTTTTTATTTTTTTTTTTACAATGCAATTACCTTAATTCCTTTGGGAAGGAGGTCATGAGAAGTAAAAATTTGGCAATGTGTCGAAGTTCATAAGTCAAATGTCACCTTCCCATCAGATTCTACCCATTTGTCCTTATTATATCTTTTTATTAATATATTTGTTTTATATAAATACATAACTCTGTATGAGTTTACATGCATCACATGCATGTAGGAATCCTCAGAGGCCAAAAGAGGACATTGGTCCCACAGAACTTGAGTTATACAATCACAAGTTACCATGTAGGTGCTGGGAACAAAACCTGGCTGATCTACAAGAGCAACAAGTGTCCTTCACAACTGAGACATTTCTCCAGACTCCTTCCTACCTCCATTACAGTTTTTAAGACTCATTCCTTCCTAGTCAGCGTCTTGAGTCAGTAGATTCTCCATGAGGGCAAGAATTCGTCCTATATTTTGTCCAGCTAGCTACAGGATGAGAGTCTGAAATTTCATAGGAATGAAAGTTTCTCAAAAGAATGACCCCTTCCCTTCAACCTTCTGCAAGGCTGACTGACTAATTAGAATTCAATAATACGTGTACATGATGGGGGTGGGTGTTGCACTGTTGTAAATCCAGACCAGATGATACTGGGACATCTCTACCTTCTTAAAGGCCATTTATTGTCCTCCTCCATAGATAAGTTGACATCTTTGAAACAAATAGGTAAATCCATTGAATGTAGGAACAGACTTCTGATTTCCAGTCAACCAAAGAACTAAGGATGTTGCCACATAGCATCCGGGACCTATAATACCTGTCCTTTCTTGTTTGAGCCTGCCTTATGTGTTTCCAGTGTCCATTTGGAGAGTGTCTGGGTAGATGGATTTTGTTTTGTTTTGTTTTGGTTTGGTTTGGTTTTTTCGAGACAGGATTTCTCTGTGTAGCCCTGGCTGTCCTGGAAATCACTCTGTAGACCAGGCTGGCCTCGAACTCAGAAATCCACCTATCTCTGCCTCCCGAGTGCTGGGATTAAAGGCATGTGCCACCACCACTCAGCGTGGCATTTTTCTTGTTCTGTTTCCGTAAAGCTTTATGAAACTCTTACCATATTGCAACATGGAATCTGGGATAACCTGAATCTGTGTCCCCAGGCCATGGTCACTCAAACTTGGCTCTGGAATAAAAGCATCTCTTTTTTCCTCCGAGGCGTTGGTTGTTTCTATGGCAACAGATAGACCTATAATAAAGAATTGGCTTTCGTGACTATGGATGCTGACAAGTCAAAAAACTCCATATTTGGCAAGCTAGAGGCCAAAGGCTTGAGACTCAGGAAGAGCCACTATTTCAGTTCAAGTCAAAAGGCAGGAAAACATTAATGTCCCTGTTCAAGGCAGTCGGACAGGAGAGGAAATTTATTTTCCTCATGGAGGACTTTCTTATTCTCTTCAGACCTTCAGGAGAGTGTGTGTGGTCCATCCACTTTTAAGAGGGGAATCTGCTTTACTTAGTCTATGACCCAGATGTCAATCTCATCTAGAAATACACACAACGATTGCTTAAACAACTGCTTGAGCATCACATGGTCCAGCTTAGTTAAAATTAAGTACCACATGACCTTTGATCTAAAGTGGCACCATATGCAAAAATTAGTTCAAGCCAGGCAGTTACCAGCTGTGTAGTGATGAGAACAGCAGGCAATATCTGGTCAGATGGGATGGAGACCCTAAAGGAGATGCTCTGAGAACATCCCCACCAGAGGCAGGATGGCTCCCTCCTCTGTCTTTGAAGACTACAAGGATAACCAAGTTGTTTCCCTTTCATTTTGTTCTAACCCCTGGGCCTGCATTTCTGCTTTCCAGAGCTCACCAAGTAAATCTGGAACCCTTTGATTGATTAGTAACTTGAATTACATCTGCAGCCTTAGATGGCTTTGCCATGCAAGGTAGCATATTCGTGGGTTCAAAAATAGGAAAGGAATATTTAGAAGGTCAATGGTCTGCCTATGTTCTTCAGGAAGTAAACATCACAGTGCAGAACCCGTGTTAGTCAGCTTTTCATTACTATAAGAAAATACCATGAAAATGAACTTTAAAAGAGGAAAGGTTAATTTGGTTCGCAGTTTTGAAGGTTCCAGAAACTGGTTGGACAATCCCAGGCCTTTTCCAGCCTGTGGCAAGGCAGCACGATCATGGTGAAGAGTGCTTCGTGTTGGAGCAAGCTAATTCATGGCAGACAAGAAGTGAGAAGGACGAATAAGGTAGGGTTCCAGCACCTCTTTCCAGAGCATGCCTGTAATGATCTAATGTCCATCCATTGGGCCTTGCCTGTTAAATCCGATACTTCCCAATAGCTTCACGGACCAAGCTTTAACATTTCGGGCTTTGAGATATACTTATCTAAGCCATATCAATCATAATAGATTAAACAAGGCATTCACAGAATTCTCCCCTTCCCTATAATATCTGTCTCAGAAGAAAGAGAACTTCACTTGATTATGTACCAGAGACCTCAAGAAAATACACATTTATGAAGGCATTCCTCTAAAACCAGGAAGGAGATAAGCATCTACTCTCCTGATTCCTATGATTCCTTGTCATCACTGGAATAGGAGTTGTATTGAGCACATGAACATAAGAAAAGCCAGACACAGGAAAAGGAAAATAAAACACATAAAATTTAACAGTCTCCAGATTGATTAGTACACTTAACAATAGCACTATGCTGAGCTAAGCATGCTCATGACTATAATGCAGGCACCGCTTAAAGCAAGAGGATCATCACAAGTTTGTAAGTTCAAGGTCAACCTGGGCCAGAGAGATTAAGACTCTTCTTTCAAACACGGAACAAAATAAAACAAGATTGATACCCATCATCTGTGCTTTGATGAGCTATTACTTGCCGACTGTTAAATGAAATGCTTTAAAAGAAGGGTGTGTGAGAATATCTGAAATAAATTCATGAGAAATTTTGTGGAGGAAATTCTGAAAACATCATTCGAGTACATTCAATAAAGACAAGGAAACATAAGAAAGCAAAATTAAATTTATAGGCTGACTTCATGGGCTAACCACGAAGGTCTCCCTTAATGGCTCATAAATTCCAAGAGATTCCCTCCGTGGTAGGTGAATGCTTGTGTGTTTAGGGACAGAGCTGATAAGCACAGACTAGGAAGGTAGCTGTAGAGGGGCATGTGTGCTGGCAGGGCAGAGGGTTCGAACTGCAAAGGAGAGCGCAAGAAAGGCCATGTTTGATGCAGGAGACTTGTCACATCATGGATGAAACCTAAAATGGTGACACAGATGTCACAGCAGTCCAGGTTAAAAGAATGTAAGCTGGAGACCAAGAGAGAAGCCATGAGCCAGAAGATAGGCTTCTACTTCCCTCATACCTTCCTCCATTTAAACTCTCTTAACAAATATTTGTTAGGCACATCGTGTACAGCCAGGGACCCAGTAGTGAACAGCACAAACAGTCTTGATCCCCACAGGACACAGTTTCAAATGAATACACATCGGGCATCCCTGATCTGGAAATTTGAAAACCTTTTTGAGCCTGTCCCAAGTGATAACCCAAGTGGAAAAGTTCACACCTGACCTCAGGAGAGGGTCATGACAAAAAGGCAGAACCACTAAAATTATTTTAACTAGTATCTTCAGGGGGCCAACAAGGTGGGCAAAAGGTGCTTGCGGCTGAGCCTGATGGCTTGAGTTCTATCCTCGGAGGCCACAAGGTGGAAGGAGAGAATTTTCTCCTGCAAATTGTTTCTAACCTCTACAAGCACACCAGGTCCTTGCATGTGCACATTCACTCAACAAGTAAATAAATACATGTGAAAAAAAATGTCACAAACTGTAAATGCATCTGTTGTTTAGACTTGAGCTCATGAACTGAAATCCTGGTGCGTGGAGCCACATCTGTGAGAGATGGTTGATGGATTACAACTTCCATGGCTGTGGAAATCTGGAACCCTGTGTGTCAGGAACCAACTTACCCTGGCTATCCATCCTTACACTCCTTAAAAAGCATTCCTTGCCAAGTTCTGTATTTGACCTAATGTGTTTGTGATGATCTAGCTGTGATTTCATGTGAGTAACAACTGAGGCCTAAATAAGGTTTCTCTGCTTCACCGTGCCCAACCTACCTGATAGCTCCACCAAGATAACTCTTAGAAGGGCCTTGAGTTGGAAATTTCTTTGTTATGCTACTACAAAACCACCAAGAAACTGTTACGATGTTGGGACATGGAAATTGGAGTAACTGAAACCTAAGTCCCTGGGCCATAGGTACTCATATTTGATGCTTAAGGACCTCTAAGCATATATGGGATGAGTTATACAAAGCAAAACAATCTCCAAATGGGTCACAACCCACAGGTTGAGAGGTTGAGAACAACTGATTTAAAGTCTTTTCATCTAGGACCAAAGAGAACTGTGCCTTAGCCCTATGAGGAAGACCTCTCTCCTTAGTGGGACAGGGAGAATGGAAAGATGTTAAACAATATGTGGAGGATGGAGTGTTTCCTCAGGTGAAACAAATATTCTGGAAAAAACCAAGTGTTGTTATTTGTGAAGTCTGTTCTAGTTTATATGCATGTTGCTGTGATAAATGCCAAGACCAAAGGTAAGTTGAGGAGGAAAGGGTTTATTTCATATTGTATTTCCATGCTAAAATCCATCTTTGAGGGAAGTCAGACAGTAACTCAAGGCAGGAACCCAGAGGCAGGAACCGAAGAGGAAACTATTGAGGAATATTTCTTCTCTTTGTCTTTGTCTTTGTCTTTCTCTTTCTCTTTCTTTTTCTCCTCCTCCTTCTCCTCTTCCTCCTCTTCCTCCTCCTCCTCCCTCCTCCTTCGTCTCTCTGTCTCTGTCTCTTCCTTACCCAAATGGAAAACAGTTATACTATAAACTCACAAAAGGTTTTTAGACTTCATGGACTATGTCATTTGCTTTGTTACTGTTTCAAGCTAGAATCTGGTAGAAAAGTAATTAAGCAGAAAATATTGAAACAAAAATCTTTCCCATTGATGTAATTGTTTAACAAAAAGAAAGGGGGAAGTTGCTAATTTCTTTTAAGTGGTAAACACAAGCCTTGTAAACAGCAGTGTAGAAGGCTGAGCTCATAGATTGCTGTAGTTAATTCCTTTCAGGTTCACAAGCTGGAGGAAAGCTAGTGCTTTATCAAATATCAAAATAAATGGGCAGAAGAAACTACAGAAGGCTAAAAATAGCTTCCTGGCATAGCTAATTTCTCTGGAAGTACAGTGTGCACACCCTCCTTTGGATCTGAAGTTTTCCCCAAACACCTGGTACTGCTTGGCAGGCCAGGGGACTTTTAGGAAGTGTGGCCTGTGGATGGAGGCTGACTCTCTGGAAGATGCTTTTGAAGGACATGTTGCGTCCCCCTCCTACCTACCTCACTTTTGGCTGCTATGGGGTAAGTTTAGGTTTCTTAGGCTGTCTATTTCCTCTCTAAGATTTTGGCTTGCCAGAGACCCAAAGTGACTACAGACCCAACCCTTGGAACCATAAGCCAAAATAAACCTCCCCTTGGTGTAATTTGGTTATTTTAGACACGTTGCCATAGCAGTAGGAAGCTGACTAACACACTTCAGTAAATGTAGCATCTGCCCAGTGCCTCGGCCCGGCATGCCACGCAATCTTAATCCAGATGCTCTTTTCAGTCAAGCCCTGCCACATTTGTGTGGCACAATTTACCTATCTATTATTCTTGTTATACTGTTTCAAAGCAGTAACCAAATGCTCCAGACTTGAAAAAATGCTTCCTTCAAACAAAAACAAACAAAATTAACTCACAGAAAATCCTGAGAAGAGAGTGCCATCATGTTCCTGGCTCTTTAAAGGACAGGGAACAAGAAATCCAGAACAAAGGTAGACCACATTCAAACTTCAATGGCTGCTCCCTCCCATCATGACCTGCAGTGCTCGTGTGTGATTCAGAGATCCTACTCATGGGTTCAGCTAGTGGAGAATGGTTGTGGGGATGGTTCCCATGATGACCCAGAGAACTCCTACCATCTATGGAATGCTCTGCAGCTCCTTAGTCCTCAGGAGTCTGGGTGGAGTTGAGTAGGGTGTGTCTGGAGAATCAGCAATAGATGTCCTTTTCACCCAAGCTCCTTATTCTTCTATTTATTGATTCAGTGGGTCATTGCAGTAATCCAACCTAAAAGTTCACCTCTGCTTAAATGTTTCTCAAATTACTATCAACAGAATTTACCTGATTTTGCACACCAGCAGGGTCAATTTTACAAAGAAAACAAAGATTCTGTGAGGCTTAGCAGCTGCTTGGTCCCAACACTGGGGACAGAACTTCCACATCTTGGAGCCAGAGGCAGTCTAGAAATCCAGAACTCCCAACTCTCCCTTTGGAGACACAACAGCTTTAAGCTGTGTGTGATTTAGTCCTTCGGCACATTAAAGGCTGGTGCTTCCTGTGCCATTGTCCTTGCCTTTATAGAGGAGTTCCGGCAGATGTCACCAGGCCCCAGCCACTGACGCATGGCTGCACAGGGTGGTGCTGGTACTGAGGGGGTGGGGGTGAGAGTGTCCTTGAGTTGGAAGAAAAATTCTTGTTTGTTCCCAGAGAGCTTGATAGACAGGCTTGAGACTAGGATGTGTGTGCACACTAGGGATGGGAGTCCAGAATAGGCAGCATAGGCCTGGTGAGTCAGGAGGGATGGATCTTCCTGCTCAATACCCCTCTATCCATTCTGCCATAGTGTGCCTTCCACTTAGTGGCTGTAATGCACCACTTCTAGATTCTGTAAGGTTAGATTTCCTCATGGATTGCTGTCAGTGACTCGGTTTCCCCAAATGTAAATACTTCTTTTTCTATGTGTTAATACTGTAATCAGTCTCTCTCTCTCTCTCTCTCTCTCTCTCTCTCTCTCTCTCTCTCTCTCTGTGTGTGTGTGTGTGTGTGTGTGTGTGTGTGTGTGTGGTGAGAGTATACACATGTGTGTTGTGAAAGATACAGAGAGAATGAATCGAGATGAAGCACCTGCAATGTGAGTCATCCATGCCATTGTTAAGTGTTTCTTTTAGCCAACAGGATCATGTAAACTTCTGAAAATGCAACAAATCTGGAGAGCATAATTTCGTGTTTTGCTCTCACATATCTCTGCCTGGCAGTCCTTCTAATGTCCTAGGAAACACTTTTATAGATGTGTAGAGGGGGCTGGAGGTATTCCTGAGAAGTGGAAGAGAGATGGATGTTTCTTGGCCCAACCACCTTCAAAGGACTTACAGGGGAAAAAGAGATAGGGAGTGAACTTGGGTTGATGCTGGGGCTGCCTCAGGAAGAGAGCTGGATGTAGAGTGGACAGGAGGTGTGTTCTAAGTGCTTACTGTGTGCTGTGGGCCTCACGTCCTATCAACAACTCCTGAGAACCATAAATGACCTTCCTTAGGACAAGCATGCTTCCCAGTCTTGTCCAGTGGAACCCCGTACTGAGGTTAGATGAACTTCAAACCCAGGAAAAATAACGAAGCTTACTTTTGAAACATCGAGCCAAATCAGTCATTTGAGTCTTCTGGAGTTACAAAAGCTAAACTGTACTTTTTAAAATCTATGTCAGGAATCTACTCATAAATCCATTCCAGTTTTCCCCTCCCAACTCCCTGAAAGTAGAGCATAAAAATAAATTAAGCATCATTATCTGATCCAAATGGGTTTGGTCTAGGAAGGAACACACAGGGGAGGAGGACACTCCCAGAACTCAGGGATGATTTTTCCTGCAATGGAGTCTAGTCAGGAGTAGCCAGCAAAGGGCTCCTAGCTCATACTTGGATCGTTTCTTCCTTCCTTTAAGGAAAATAAAGAGAGCCAGGGTTGGTGGTACAAGGCTGTTATTTCATACTTGGGAATCTGAGGCAAAGGATCCCAAAATCAAGGCCAACTTAGACCACAGAGTGAGTTCCGACAGAGCTGGGGGTATGGCACAGTGGTAGGAGGCATGTCTAGCATGCCTAAAGTCCTGGATTTAATTCCTAGTATTTAAAGAAACAAAAGAATTTGGTAGCTATCAAGAGCCAGAAATGAAGACATGCAGCCATTTACAGCCTACATGGGACCTGCATGTTGATGCGCCCAGCCAGTTCCAGTGGGGCAGGGACCTTTAGGGAGCTAACTCCAGTATTAACATACACCTTCGGAGGCAGTGATCAGGGCTCTCTTTGTTTTCCCCAGATAAAGCTTTCTGACACAATCTGCGCATGTCCAGAGATGTTCCCCTGCACCACCCCTTCCACTGCCAATTTGAAACTGTAGACCCTCATGCACACGACTTTATCACTGAGTTACATCACCACCTTTACATTTTTAAAGACTGCATTGCTCATTGAACTCCTGTATAGCCCAGGAAGACCTTGACCTTGTGTCCTCTTGTCTCATTATCTCTAGTAGCTAGGATTACCCAGGCCTATATAATTTCCTCCATCTTTGACGTAGGCCAGTATGGCCCTAAGTATCTACCATTTTAAGTTTTCAGCATCCATTCATGCCTCACAATGTCTCTGACTGTATGATCTTAAGCCGAACCCTCTCAGGAGTGGACATGCTCAGCAACTTGCCCACCCGTTGGTGTTAGACTCAACAAGATGAGAACCTGTTGCATTTGGTTATGGAATGAGAGCTGGATTTTTTTTTTTTTTTTAAGAAAAGAAAAGGAATATCAGCTTTGCTGGGAGAGGGCCCTGCTTCTGTGTGCAGGAGAGCTCGGGAGTCCAGTGTGGCTGGAAAAGACTCTCGGCTGAAGATACCATGCAGGCCAGATTAGAAATCCTAAGTATGCTAAGTCTTGTCATAAGTGCTGAGTGATTTAATTCCCTCCACGATGAAGGCTGCTGACCCTCAGAAGAACCAACAACTTCCAACTTTGACCTCTAGCCATAATTTTGACTAGGATGAAGAAGGGGATGAATTTCTCTGCCTCACTTTTTCCTGACAACTAAGATTTTATTATTCAGGATAACACTCTCTTCTAATCAAAGACAAAATCTTCACAGATTGTCCCCCAAATCTCACCCTACCTCTCTCAGTATGTCGCCAGCTACACTCAGAAAAAGAAAAAAAACAAAAACAAAAATTCTCCGTGAGAATACGCCCCAGTGTGTCTGAGACACTCCAGGAGGACCTCAGCTGGACACCTTGTTTTTGGTGCCAGGTCTACCCTACTACCTAGCCCAGTCCTGAGGACAGGGGATGGGGTGAACCTTCAAGCTTGGTATAGTAGGTAGGTTGGGGCAGGAAGCTGGGCTGGTTTTGCACTCTGCCCTCCCTTCACCATACCAACACCAGAGAACCTTTGGTATCCCTCTTTCTCCCACTCCACCCACTTCTGGTTTTCCTCTCAGCTGCTGTGACCCATTCTCAGGGGTGGCTCAGACTCACTTTTGGGTGTAACACACAACCTTGCAACCTCAAGAAAGTGTGCCTTTCTACTGTCTGCTCCCAGTAGCCAGTGTCCAGTAAGTCCTTGTGAGCAGTGGCCCCAAACCCAAGAAGAGCAAAGCTTCTACATCCCGTCCAGGGACGAGACTGCAGGCACGCTGAGCAGAGGCTGTGGTGGATGCAGGCACTGCCTGATCACAGCTCAACCTGGAACACACCTTGACCTCTCCCTCTGTCTTTTTCTGGCTCTCTTGTTCTCTTCCTTCACTCCTGTTTCCTGGAGTCATCTCGCACATTAAAGTGATGTTGCTCAAATCTCCACTCCAGTGTGGTGATGTTGACAGGTGGTAGAACCTAGGAAAATGGGGAGCAATAGGAAAGAATTAGAGCACTGGGGTGTGGGGTTTACCATCAAATAAAGATTAATGTGGTTCCCTTTGTTAGTTATTACAAAAAGAACAAGTCTGGGCTCTGACTCTCTGGCTTCTCTTCCTGTTTGAGCTCACAATACTTCAGACACGATGACACCATCTGCCACCAGCCCTTCACAAGAGGCTCAACAGTTGGGGCCTCCTGTTCTTAAACATTCATCCTCTAAAAATATAGGCATAATAGGTTTCATTTTGTATTGAGTACCCTACCCCGGGTGCTTTATTGTGGCAACTAAATGGATGAATACAGGATGTACTGGCAAAGAGTTTAGAGGGTAGGATCAATTTTCGGATCTTGAAGTCTGTGGAAAGTACAAGCCTAAGCCAACCAACCAGAAGACATGTACCAATAGCTGCCAGCTTCTCCTTCATATTTAGAAGACATGAAGTCAGTTCAGGAGAGAAAGGTCTTGTCAAGATCTACCCATATGTGTTTGCGCTTGGAATTTCATGCTGGTCCCCCAGAACCAAATTGGGTGGGGTCTTGTTTTATCTCGGTAAAATTTAGATGGACAAACATGGTAATCTGTCTTAGAGAAAAGGTTACATCAGGCTCAGGGGGAGGGGGGATGCCAACTCCAGCCTTGGCTCACAGAACAGCCATGGCTCACAGAAGAGGCCATGATTTCATGATGCATGTTCTTGATCTGGCAGCACTAAGAATTTGTCTAGAATTTGTTCTTAGCCCCTACCCCCGTCTCACTTGTAAGAATGGAGACAGCTCCAGCTATTGTGGACTCCTAGGTGTGCTCCGGATAGCACACAGAAACTGTTTCCCAAGCCTTACTTACTGGTTGCCAGTGTAAGGGCGGCAGTCCTACCAGTACTAGAGTAAATTTGCCATGCCTCTGCTTGACAAGTGACTCAGACTTTGCTGTGCTGTGTCTACCTGGGTCTGATCTCACAGCCTCCCAAATCCAGGTGCCCCTTCATGACGAGCCATGCCTCCCCAGGGCATTACTTTGGAGTCCAGTTCTGATACATCCAACCCATCTCACCTTTCATGTTTACCTCTGAATTTTGCATCTAGATGATCTTGCCTAGACACACACTGAAATTCTAATGTCCTTTAAGAACAATGATAACAATGATTAGGTTCTGTTTTCTCCTGTGTCCCATGTGTAGATCTGATGTCACTATGCTTTGCTGAGAATCAGACCTCGATTTCTTTTTCTTATTATGTGCAGGAAATAGGCAAAACCAGCCACAACAATAATAATGCTGAGCCATAGTCTTACCTTGATGAGAAGACTTAAAAGTCGATCCTGCAAGGTGCTTGTTTGATGGAGAGAGGTGCCCTAAGGGAGTGGGATGCATGTACAAAAATAAGGGCCAACTGCACTTGCAACAGTTTGCCAACAGTAAAGTAAATAGACATGCAGGGGGATGGCTAGTCATGTCTGGGAGGTAGATGGGGATGGGGAATCACACAGGAGCAGTGATAACTCTTACCCAGACAGCTCCACCATTGTGGGGCAATAAGAAGATAGAGATGTGTCAATAACAGGGCTTGTAAACTTTCAAACATCTCGAAGATGGAACAAAGAAGCAAGTGGTAAATAGGGAGTATGACGTCATCTGGAGAATGCATGCCCTCCCTCAAATTCAGGATAGCCAAAGGGAACTCCCAATGCTTTATATAAAGTCAGAAACTCATGTATTTTATAGAGAATCTCTCAACCTGAAAAGCACTAGGTAAACCAATAAAGCATGACCGGCCTCCGGGTATTCTACAAGGTACTGGCTGGTGAGTCCCTGTGACAGAGGTGTAAGTCCTTCCTTGATCCACCCTGAACTTCGAAATGCCACAGCTACTAAGTGACCCTTGGGCATCCTTCTGAGTGATCACACATGGTTATAGCCCACCCCTGGTGATAGAACAAGGGGAAGATCTCTCAGGATGATGGAGACGGGGCTTGTGTTTATGTTCCACAAGGATATAATCAAAGAAAACTGGGTGAAGAAGATCGGAGAAAAATCAGTGGCTGAGGCAGGAAGGAAATGTGTCCCTGTGGACACTTCAGCAATTAGCTTTGCTATCCTGGCAGCTGCTGAATTCCTGAGGCAACTCTAGAACCAATATCTAAGACATCCTGAAAAACAGAGGGGCCAAGGAAGAGAAAAAATCGTGGATGGTGGTGGGCTGAGGAGGACTGGGAGAGCTGTTGTTCCCAGCCTCAAATATCTGCAGGGTGGGTGGGTACCAGCTTCTTCTGTGTGACTCTAAGGGTCAGAGTTAGGGAAACAGATCCTCCTGATCTAACGACCACAGATGTCTAAAGAGGGGACGGGCTGCATGTCTATGCCCATCCCACTCTGTGTCAATAGGAATCCAGGTGTGTGTTAGTCACTGTTTGGAGTGATAAGTGCAGAGTGGGGCTCCTTTGGATGGGTTCTGGAGTCCCCACTGGAAAGGCCGTGCCTTGACACACTTGTAACTGCCACAGCTTGTGATTTCCAACCTGCTTTATTTACGGTCATGATTTCTTTAAAAGACAATTCAGATTTCTCTTTCATCCCTAAAAATGGAACCCTCAGCTCAATAAGAGAATGATCTTGAAAGTACTGCAGTCTAGAGGGACAGGGTTGAGGAGACACAGGTAACTGAGTGTGGTAATTTGTGATTATCCAAGAACAATTAAATATAAGCCAGGCTCCTGTGAACCAGGGATGGATACGGGCAGGTGGGACATGGGAGTCTGGAATTCATAAAATATTGAGTGGGTTTGATGTGTTTTGTTTTTGTTTCTTTTGTTTTTTACAGTCTAGAAGTGAATCCTCTATTTGATGTATCAATGGCCAAGATTTAATCCTCTTCTGGGATTTTTATTTCCTTGACCATTTCCTTGCTGAAGAAGCTGTTTTAGAAAAGAAAAAAAAAAACCTTTTTTATTATATTTTCATGGGTTAATTTATTTGTGTGAATGTATGTGTATGTGGGTAACACATACACACACACACACACACACACACACACACACACACACACACACACACTAGCCCTAACGATCATGTGGCAGTCAGAGGGCAACTTGTAAACACAGGCTCTCCTATTCTACCTTCTGGGTCCAGAGGATGGAACTCAAGTTGCCAGGCTCACCTGCTGAGCTATCTGGTTGGCCACAGACATTTTGTTTGTTTGCTTGCTTGGCTCTGTTGGTTGGTTGGTATGTGAGTTTTGTTTGGTTTTGTATTTGTTTTGTTTTCTTTGGGATTTTGTTTGTTTCGGCTTTCTAAGGTCCCATTTATTGATTTGTTGGCTGTATCCCCTGCACGACTGGAATCCTGCTCAGAAAGTATGCTCATATGTTAAGGTATACTCTGACCTCTTACACCGAGGTCACTTGAAGTTGATTTTTGGGGCAGGCTGAGAAATAGAGATCTAATTTAATTCTCCTGCATGTGGATACCCAGTTTTCCCACCAGGTGTTGATGACACTGTTTTATTTCCAATGTGTATGTCTGGCATTTTTGTCAAAACCCAAGTGGTTGTGGTTTCTTGCACTTATATCTGGGGTTTCTATGCCAAAATACTGAGCTATATGTCTGTTATTATTTTGTACGGACCAAAGGGTATATGAAAACAAACCTGACCAATCAATCACGATATGTAAACATGAGGAGGTGTCTTAGTCAGGGTTTCTATTCCTGCACAAAACATCATGACCAAGAAGCAAGTTGGAGAGGAAAGGGTTTATTTAGCTTACACTTCCACACTGCTGTTCATCACCAAAGGAAGTCAGGACTGGAACTCAAGCAGGCCAGAAAGCAGGAGCTGATGCAAAGGCCATGGAGTGAGGTTCCTTACTGGCTTGCTCAGTCTGCTCTCTTATGGAACTTAAGACCACCAGCCCAGGGATGGCACCACCCACAAGGGGCCCTCCCCTCCTTGATCACTAATTGAGAAAATGACCCACAGCTGGGTCTCATGGAGGCACTTCCCCAACTGAAGCTCCCTTCTCTGTGATAACTCCAGCCTGTGTCAAGTTGACACACAAAACCAGTCAGCACAGGAGGGATGCATTTAAGAGCACTGTGTATCTGTCATAAAAGGCATCCTCTCTCCTGTTCAGTAGTCCCTCTTTGGGGATGGCTTCACACCCATGCCCACAAAGGTAGTGCTGGCTAAACTCAGCGATTCACTAACAGAAACAACGCTAAACAAAAAAGACATAGTGGGAGGAAGGCTTTTGGGAATAAAGAGGTTGATGGAAGTCAGAGGGGGATAAGAGAGGGGGAGAGAGGTAAATATGACCACAATGCATTATATATGTGTTTTATCAAAAAGTAAGTTAATAAATAAAGAAAGAAGACAATTGGATGAGTCACTGAACTAAACTCACTGTGAAGGTAACATGAGGGGAAAAAAAAGGAAGTCAAAGTAATCAGAAAGTAATGAAGAATTCACAAAGACCCCAGGTGACCAAACAGTAGGAGAAGCTGGAAACAAGTAATAACAGGATGTTATGTGAGTCCTTTGTGGCCGGCAGGTTACCCTGCCCCAGGCTCCCCACTTCCTTTCTGTGTTTTAGGACACAATGGGGCTGGAGGTTCGTCATGTTTGGAGAATGGTCTGTGCTAGCCCACACCGTAGGCAATACATCCATCATTTGGTTACTCCCTACAGAAAGAACTTGTGATGTAAGAACCGAAGTAAATGCTGGGAAACTGTCTCTTGATTACATAGGAGGAAAAGCTGAGCACCAAAGAATGATTTTGTGCAGATACAATGGGGAGGATTGAGGCACTGTGGGAGCTGCAATATTTCTCTTTTTAATTAACAGGGGGAAAGTCAATACTGGGAAAGGCAGAAGAGAACTCTGCCTTTAAAATATTGTCTGCGGGAATTTACATGGAGACCCAATCTAATGATGCCTTTTCTTCTGTTCCCACACTGAAAGTCAGCTTTCTCAGTACAGGGTCATGGCTGAGGTAGATGTACTTGAAACGCCAGAATCTGTGTTGTGCGGTGTCCACAGATGGTCAGGGACTAGGAGCCTTTGAATGGACTTTGCTTGCAATGTAGAAAAAGTTTTTTTTCTGGATCATTGGCTTCTGAGCCAGTCCCATCTCCTCTTTGAAAATCAAGAAACAGAGCTATCACCCGATCTGCCTGTACTGCCTTAATATATTTTCAAATCTGAAAATGTCACAGATTGTCCCTGGGTGGTGGGCTTTACAATAGCATCACAATCATCCTTTCTCCTCCTGCTCTGGGACAAGAGCCTCTTCTCTTCTTCCTTTCCTTTATTCTGGACTACTCTGGAGCCTGCTGATCGGCGCCCACCACCCCTCCCCCTCACTCCACCCATGACCCTGTCCTGCACTGTGCAGCTTTCCAGACCTTTTAAACACAGATTCAGTCAAACTGCTCTATTCCAAAATTCTTCATAGAGTCCTTACTCGTAGGAGAGGGGAAACCACACCCCTAAGAATTGCCAGAAGGAGCTGGAAAACCAGACCACTGTCCACCTCTCTTTATTCACACCTAGCAAGCAATGGCCTATTAGGTGTTCAGCCTCTGTCCATTGACACTGGAGGATGCTGCTGCTCCCTCTGACACAGCCAATCCTTCTTAGCTGTCCACAGGGCTGAGGCCTTCCATTTTTTTTTTCTTTCTGATATGGATGCCTTGGAGAAGGTGTCTCTGAGGACCAGCCAAGAGCCCTTCCCAGGCTTCCTATGGCTTGTAGCCGCTCTGGCATTTTCTTCAGAACCTTTATCAATGCATATCCATGCTGTGCTTATTTTTGCTTGTTTCTTTCTAGACTTTCCTTTCTCCTTGAGTTCAAAGAGGCACTTGAGCTGTCTTATTTGCCACTATAGTTTTGGCTCCTAGAGCTGTTCTTGTCCAGGATTCTAGATCAGGGAGTGTTCCTGGCATGGAGGAAGGGAAAGATGCAAAAAGATATTAGTGATTTCTCTTATTGCTGCTCCTAGATATCGACAACAAGCTACTTAAGTTGGAGGAGGGTTCTTTTGGCACAGGGTTTGAGGACACAGTTGGTCCCGTGGAGGAAGGCTTGAGAGCAGAGTGGCTTGTGGCTGCAGAAGCCTGGTGACATGTAGGCAGATCAGGAAATGTGGGCACTCGGGTGGCATGCTCCTACTCCCTTTTTAATTCCATCAGGGCTTCCAGCCCATGCCGTGGTGCCACACACGTTCAAGCTAAGTCTTTCTATAAACACCCCAACAGACACACTCAGAGGTACATCTCCTTCCTCTGAGTCTTGGCAAGCTGTCAATCAAGACCAGCTATACAGAGATTGCAGAAAGGATAGAGGAGTGAGGAAATCTCTTCAGCCTGTGTATATTCTAGCCGCTTTTAACCACAAGAGAGTGTTACTTCTAAGTCTTCACTGGGGACTGTAAGGCCCCAGAGCAGCAATATTTTGCAGCATGCAAGATCCTTGGGGAACCCCCACATCTCCCTTTATAAGCTGTCCACCGAGTTGCCTACTCGTGGGGTATACTGAAGCCAAGGGAGAGAGAACTGCCAGCAGGTGAGAACTCTCAGTGCGCAGATGCGTGGGCCTGTTTCTCCCCAGCAATGTGTGATGCCAGCGCCAGCCATTGCGTGCTTCCAGAGGAGAGTTACTTCCAGGTAACATAGACTCAAAGAAAGAACTGAGGATGCTGCATGTGGGGCCCAAGGAAGGAACAACTCCCAGATAGCTTGGGTCTTCTGACTCACCATCAGGAGCTGGTCAGAGGTTGGCACTTGGATGTAGTTGTCACATAAGTGATGGTATGGGATTGGAGGAAGCGTTCTTCAAGGAGTTGAGATGACCATGAATGACCTCTGACAACCCTGAGAGCATCTCCATGGGAAGACACAAGACAGAAATGTCATCTGTCAGCCAGCAGGGGGCAGGCTGTGAGGGCTCCACCACAGACCCAAGTTTTGGGAAAGAAGGTGGTGGTGGGGTGACTGGCCAGCCTCACATTCTAGGACACCCAGAGCAGGTTCCCTTCCTGCTGCTACCCAGGTGGACTCTCAGAAGCTGCCAGGAGGGGACTGCAGCTCATCAGGGAAAAGTCAATTCCCTGGGGCTCTTTACTTCTAACTTTGTTTGCAGATAGGGAGCCTTTTCCGCCTCGCTCCTCATCCTCTAGCCTTTCTGCCTGTAACAATCACATTATTTAATTTAGACGAGTGCGGTTACCTTAGATCAATTATACTTATTTTTCCTGTGTAATTTCCAAAGCCTAATATCTGCATTCAGGCCCAGCCTGGGGGACAGCTTGTCTAGCAGAGTCCTAAACGATTTCAGCCTTTAATTTAATTGTACTTCTACCATGGCCTGAGCAGGGAGCATAATTCTTTTATCCCTAAGATGTCTCATTAGCAATAATCTAATAGCACACATTAAAATATAGGTCACTGAGGTGGGCTGCTGATAGAAGACTTGTCATAACTTTGAAGGCTGGATGGCAGCTTTAGTGGGAGAGGGTCCTCCCCCCACTCCTTCTCCCAGTGCAGTCACACCCCAACCTAATGTTGAAGCAATTGATTCAACTAAACAGTTTACTTCTGCAGTTCAAGGCTGAGAAGTAACTTTGGCAGGGAAATGGGTTGGTGTCTGATTATGGGTGGGATGAAATAAAGAGCGATATTTCTTGCCAACATAACATAATAGGGAAGCTCTCTGGTCTCAGCCATTGGCTGGAACCTCATTCTGTTGTGACAGGAGGTGGGGGGGGGGGGTGCACAGCTTTCACTGTCCCTGGCCTCAGTTTGCATAATCATAAAAGGGAATGGTGGTGAGAGTGGAGGTAATGGTACCTAGGTTCTAGGACTCCGTGTTCCACTTGTCCTGGAATGGTCTCGATGTTTTCTTTCCAATCAATCCACTTTCCTTAATCAAATCCAATTGTTTAAAGAAGGGAAATTCACATATCAACTTGGCAAGATCTCAAGAACATTTGCAGAAGGATTCAGGCAGAATGATAGCATTTATGTAAACTTACAACATACTCAAAGTGATGCTTTCCATTGTTTAGACAGGCAAAAGGGATTCGTGCCATCAGAGGTCAGGGTAGAGGTTCCCTTTGGGCAGAGCGAGGGGATACTTACTGATTGAGAGAGTTGTTAGGGGAACTTTTGCAAGGCTGCTCCTGTCTTTTCAATATCCTTCATGTAGTTAAATGGGTGTATTTACTAGTTACAAAGTTGGCTTATAATTAGTTCAGTTTTCTCTTACACTCAGAGAAATGTGTGTGTATGTGTATACATGTATGCACATATATGTATGTAATATAGAACTCTAGGGATATACCCACATATTTTAGGGATATGTATGCATGCATATATCTAATGGTACAGCTAAGTATATTATATCTATCCATGTATGATATATGTTACACAAATATACATTGCATTTATTTATCATATGGCAAATCTGCACACACATTTATGGGTGTTAGTCTCAGTGTCAAGCCACAGAGGATCTACCTGAAGTGACTGTGTACTTGGAAGACACATATCCATTCTTGAAGACAGCCATTGGGTCATCTCCAAGACCACTTTGCCATCATCTTCTCCACATTTTTCCATGGAAATGTGTGCTTTCCATGACGGTGGGATTGAGTATTAGAAGGTGAGCATTAACTCACCACCTTGTGGCTCTGAAGCAGTGTGAATTGCTAAGCTCCTCACAGGGATGTGTGAACTTTGGGTGACTCATCACAGGCAACACTGGCCTATAGAGAGTGACCCTGCCTACCCTGGACCCTCCTCCACCTGCCACTATCAAGACTCTACTTGGACTCTCCCCTAGTTCTCCAACCCTTATAGCCAGAACACTGGTGTGATGAATGGCTGATAAGAGTCACATGATGACAAGAGTGGTGTGGGAAGAGTCTTCTTTCAAGTGTCAGGGGACCAAAATCTTAAGTCTTAGAGCCATGACTAACCTCTGCCAGCTTATGGTGGATGTACGGCCTGTGGGGTGGGTGAGTGGGGGCATTCTTTTTCTCAGCTTCCTGGGAGGAAGATGATGAAGCAGAGGAAAGTAGGGAGGGGAGATTGTTTCTGGATGTCGAAGTCTTGGCAAGTGGGAACCGCCTGGTGGGGGGAGGAAGAGAAGAGGAGAAAGAGGATAGCATTGAGGGTAGGTTCTAAAGACAGTGAAAGAGGTGGGCCTAAGAGCCTGGGAAGGGCTTGTGAATCTTGAAAGGCAGGAGAGCAGGCGAAGGCAACATCTGGCAGTTGTATATGATCGGGGTTCAGAAATGCATCCGTTTCAAGGTTTCTACTCAAAATAACTGAGCAGGCTGATAAGAATAGAGAAACCATGAGCAGAGAGGAGTACAGAGGAGGATGAGGACCAAATGGCAAGTTGCTGAGTTCCTAGGATGAGAAAGTGGTGGAGAGAATACGTCCTGAGCTCAAGACCCATCCAGTCCCACTCTCGCCGTTCTATACAAGACAAGGAATTTAGTCATTTTCAGCCCCACTATTTAACCTATGAAATAGATCTAATAGCAACAGTGAATGTTACATGAAGCAAACTTAGCACAGTGCCTAGAATCACTTTGTGCAGCAAGTAAAGATCTACTGTGCAGGTCTGAGGTATACGTTGTGTTACCATGTGCTCAGCCCTGCTCAGGCTCTTTGCAGTCACTGACTCATTTAAGCCTTGAGTCTTCTCAATGAGATAGATCCCATTATGATCTTGTTTCAGAAATGGGAAACTGAGGCACTCATCAGTGTTGGGGGACAAAGCTGGTAAACGGGTGCCTGGGCTTAATCTCCCCCACCCCCGTGTACCTATTAAAAGGCAGAGAGTTCTATGCTTGTTTGTTATATCAAGGAAGGCAGGAGGTTGGGCTTCTAGCATTTACCCTAACCATATCACAAGCATGCAGATTCCTGGCCCCAGCTGCAGACTCACTCAATCCAGGAATCCAGAACAAAGCCCAGGAATCCACTAGATTGATAAGATCTTGAGAAGTGGCAAGCAGGCAGCCATGGCAAACAAGACAACAGCATTGAAACCATAAATCCTACTGATAATCACAGAGCCTTGAAACACTCCCCTAATAGATGCCATCACGCCCAGTTTGCAGATGGGAAAATGGAGTCTGAAGATCATCCAACAAACAAAGGTTGATGTGAGGCGCTGAAGTTGACTTTTAGTTATAATTTCAAAAGCTGCACATATAGCTGTAACACCAACCCATGATTTCTGACTCTTCCTGGTCATGGAGTCAGGATGGCCTAACAAAATTCTGGGGATCAAATTCTGTACCTCCAATAGATTTATGGGAAGTATTGATACGTGGATGCTGTGCTAAGAGGTTTGTGTTTATTTACTCATTAATCCCCTCAGCAGTTCCATGAGGTAAGTCATTACCACTGCCATTGCCATTGCCACTACCACCGCCATTGCTGAGGCTGCCATGCCATCTTCATCACCATCACCATCAGCAGCAGCACCTTACACACTTTACACTTACGCATCTTACACACTTTAAAGATGAGGAAATGGAGGTACTGGCAAACAGAGGAACTTGGCCAAGAGTTTGCAGGCACTCAGTGCTGGGGATAGTATTAAAAGTCAGACCACACAGTTTCTGGGTATGTGTTTAGCCCTGGTGCCATTCTGCCTCTGATGCAAAGCTCCACAGATATGTAAAATGCTTTGTACACCATGGAAGGTGGAAACATGTCCTCTATTCTCGGATGAGAGACTCAGACCCTCTGAACAGGTTGGTTCTCTTCAGACTGAACTTGGATAGAATAGCGTCACTGTTGAAGTGCAGTGGTCCAATCCCCCATAGAACTCTGGAAGTGAAATAATGGAATTTAAATAGGAGTAATGGTAAGGCACTTTCAGTGAAGAAGGACTGGCGACTTTTCTCTCTAGCTAGGAATTTAAAGTAATTGTTATTAAGCTAGTGAGGTATTTGATGCTTACAAACAGATAAATAGATCAGTAGACCATAAGAGAAATCCCAGAAGAATCTAAACCATAAAGGAAACTGTTTAAGGTAGAGAATTCTTTGCTAATCAAAGCAGAGAAGTGACGACGACTTGACAGTTGTACCAAGATAATTTATTATCTGTTGTTCTCACAAAAAATAATGAAGCAGAATTCCTACCACACACCTTCAAAAAGGAACTCCCACTGAATGTGTCACAGATATAAATATGGAAGACCCAAACCGTGAAATTTTAACATATAATGAAGGAAAATATCAGCAAGGGAAGAACTTCTCAAATTACACCAAGACACATAAATAGTAAGAAAAGGTTGAAACACCTAATTGTAGCAATGTATCAGAATCGTGAACAGAGCGGAAGAGTCTTGTGCAACCAAATAAAGATGCTTGCATTTAAGACAGCAAGGTGAGCAGCCAGCACGCTTCAGGGGCTTCTGTGAATTAATACAAGCCAAAAGACAACTGGCCAAGTGTGCCACCATTTCCCAGAAGAAAAAGAAACACAAAGAGCCCAGAGACATGGGAGAAGGCATGCAGTACAACTACAGTCAGAGAAGGGCAAACTCACCACTATAAAATACCATCTCACACTCAGAAGATTGTCAGGTATTAACAGCCCAGAAAACAAACACCTAGGTTACCGAGGATCTGAAAACGAGAACTTGGAACTGACAGGTGGCTAGAGGGAGCAACCAGTTGGTTCAATCTCTTAGAAACAGTGTATCATTTCTTCATAAAGCAAGGCATAACCTAAAAAAACAACAACACACTTCCAAGAACACTCCCTAGAAAAATTCTTGTAAATGTGGATGAGAGAAATTTTAACACGTTGAAGTATTGTTTAAAATTTAAGGATTGTTTGAAATATTAACACACTCCTCCCAACACCCCTATGGACACATATACACCCTGGAAAAAATGCTAAACTCCATGTCTTTCACAATGAATAAATAAATAAATTGTGATCATCCATTCCACAGAATGAACAGATAGAACAATGAAAATTAGGGAACGATGGCAAACGCCATCATTCTGGATAAGCCTAAAATAATTATATAATAAAACCAAACAATGCAATATTTGGAAATAAATCCATTGGTGGTAATATCATAAAGAACAAGGTAGGGACCATGATTTACCTTTGGGGTGGGCTGCGTGAATAGAAACACATGCTGTTAGACCATGACCTTGTGGGACATGTGGACACCCTGGAAGACTGAATGGTATCTGTGTATTCATATAATAATAATTATAAACTGTGAACTATTCATAATGTTTTTATGCTTTTTTATACTCTATGAGTTTTACATTCAGTCAAGAATGGTGCTTTTTTTTTTCTTTTTTCTATCTCTGGGAAGCAAACCCATGCTTCCTTATGGACTTAAGTGTCTACTTATGGGATACCTGTCTGATACAACTTTCAGGATTGTTTCTCAACTTTCATCTGCTTTGATATTCTGATATGGACAAAGTTCCAGTGCCCGGCTGACCATATACCCTCTGCTCAGGAGAGAGACAGAAGCCAGGTCTCTGACCTCTGTCTTGTAGCTTTCATGGCCATGCTAAGGCCATCCAAGGATCTGTCTGAGCAGGCACAGAAAGAAAGGAAACCCCCATTCCATCCAGGAGACCGAACCATGTGTCCTGGACATATCTTTCCCATTCTCATTCCTGGTTTTTCTCTTGCCATGTGCGTTGCTTTTCTTCTTCTTGTGTCCTATCTCAGCCTCAGTCACATCTGCAGAGCCCAACCAAACCTCAGAAACCCTTTCTGCTATTCTTGCTTTTCTTACCTCTCACACCCTAGACCCTGGTTGATGTAGGGGCTGCAGGACTTCCCCAGACTAGTGCAAACATGTTTCATTGGGTAGGGAAGAATTTTAGATTGTGTCCCAAATAAGACAGGAGCCATTGAAGGAAGAAAGAGAGGGTAGTGAGGCATGAACATGTTGCCAAAAGCGTCTTCCTGGTGGTCACAGTGGACTGCAGAGAAGCAGGGGAGGCCACCGGGAGACTGTCCCAGCCATCCTGAGGGACATTACCTCAGAGGTGCAGAGATGTGACTTGATTTAGAGTCCACAGAAGCCTGCAGGGTTAGATATGGGAGCAAGAGGAGTTAAGCTGACTTCAAGCTCACTGCCTAGAGGAATCAAAAAGAGAGAGACCATGTACTCTAGACTGAGGGCAACTGTGGAACAGCAGCTTATGTGTAAGTCAGATTCCGGCACCAGGAGCTTTGATTTGCTCATGGCCAGTTTCAGGTGCCCCTGTTTTATGTGGAAAGGCCCAGAGTGTAGCTGAATCCAGAGTGCTGGGACCCAGAGCAGAGATCCAGGCAGAGGACTTAAATGTGGAGGTCAACAAGGGACTGACGGCTGCTCTCCAATGCCAGTGAATGCAGGGGGCCAACTGGGCTTAGAACTTGACAGAGAAGGCACCAGGGACTGAACCACAACATTCTAGGCAAGAAGCTTTAAGAACCCTAAGTGGCTTTAGTGGGAAGTGGATGGAGACAGATTTTTTTAACTCATGAAGGTTTTATACTGGGGGGACTTGTTACGCTACTTGTACTTGTAGAAGATAGCTTAAATCAATGATCAATAACTCTGGGCAGATGAGCTTCAGTGAAAGATATTTAATATTCTAAGGAGAAGGGAAAGGGAGATGGTGAGGAAGGGAGAGGGGAAGGAAGGGAGGAAGTGGGGAGAGAGAGAGAGAGAGAGAGAGAGAGAGAGAGAGAGAGAGAGAGAGAACATAATACAGATAGAGTCCTCTTTCTCTCCTGCTTTAAGTTTTCTTATGATGCCGTAAACAGAAAGACTATAAAAGCGCCTCCAGGACTCAGCCCCTTGGATTCTAGATGCACCCCAGCCCAAGCTCTGTTTGTCAAGGCCTGGTGTCTGCAGGAAGATGACCAAAGATGGACTAACAGCCCCAGAGATTGCCTTGCCTCCCATGGCCTGTGTCACCAAGTGCCATGGTAAGTGGAAATGACGCCTCCCCAGAGACCATGTTAGCTCTGATAATATTGCAGCCTCCTGCCCACCGCTTGCCCTCGGGCCACCTGGTGGGCAGGGCACAGAGCTCGAGAGAAGCCACATGGCCCCAATGGCCCTCAGAACTACGAGCAGGGAGTCTGGGCCGGAGATGGAGGAGACGTCTTCTCCTTCAGCCCAGCCCCAGCCTGGTGTCTTTACTGAGTCCCCCAGATGTCCTTCTTGGAAGCCACAGGGGGATCTCGGAGGACTTGCCAATCAGCCTTCTGATAATATCCATGTAGTGAGGGGGATGCTTCTCTCTATCTTGTAACAGACACTTCCAGGACCTGGGGGCTCTGCTGAGACTCTTCTCTGGCAGCAGACACATACTCATCCTCGGTCAGACAGGAAGCACTGGGAGAGTTGATAATTGGGAACAAATTTCATGGGTAAACCTTTTAGCTTTCTCCTCAGGGGGTGGAGGAACAACTCCAAAACATATGCTGTGCCTCTGAGGTCCTAGCAGGATGACACCCGTTGCTGATTTCATGAGATACTCCAACCCACCTTCTCCTAGTCTCACATCCTTTCCTGCCTTGCTTGCTCAGCTCTCTCAAGTCTTCCCAGAAGATCCCTCCCTTGAACATTCTGACCTTTGTTTCAAGTTCTGTGTCTGGATGACTCCGACAGTAACTATCCCAGGCAAGGAACACGCTCCCATTCC
Source organism: Montemys delectorum (assembly GCA_019843815.1). Lineage (NCBI taxonomy): Eukaryota > Metazoa > Chordata > Mammalia > Rodentia > Muridae > Montemys > Montemys delectorum. The sequence goes on along the minus strand of JADRCD010229578.1, from coordinate 39,699 downwards.
CTGCTGCTTCATACGCGTTTCCGCAGTCCCAGTTATGTAGGAGGTTAGATCCGATACCCTCCTCATCCTGCAGAGAGGAACTGCACAAATAATTGTACCAGGCAAACACATAAAGCCCTGTAAAAAGTAGGATCTGACTCCAGTTGAGCCCTGCTTGTCAGGAAAGGTCTTGCACTGGACATGGAGATTTGAGAGGCTGAACAGGAATTCCTCAAATAGTCAAAAGGATGGGAAGAGCGGATCAAAACCTCAGCAGGAGAAAACACCCTAATTTTAGTTCTTAAGTATCACCCACGTGCTAAAGAAGAAAGTATACTTTGAAGACTTCTTATTTTATTTTTGCGTATGAGTGTTTTGCCTGCGCAGATATCTAAGCACTGCATCTATGTCTGGTGTCTGTGGAGGTCAGAAGAGGAAATGGCAGTTACAGATAGATGGGAGCTGCCATGTGGGTGCTGGGAACCGAATCTGAGCCTCCTCCTCCAAGAGCAGCAAGCACACCCCTGAGTAATCTTGAAGGAGGGGAAAGGCTTGGGGAAATCACAGAGAAAATTAGTGACAATAAAATTAATGGCAATAAAATTAATGGCAATCAATGGACAAACAAAATCTTGTCTGCACTAATGACCCTGTTTGTGTATTGCCTTGGAGAGGCAGGGGGATCATTTGAAATTGGGAGTTATCTTTTTCCAGGACTGCCTAAGTATCAAATGCTCATTGTACGAAAGTGGGGAAATAAGTACCAAGTGTCCTGAACGAGACTATTCTGAATCTATGGTTCATTCAGCCATGCTGTAACGTCTGTGGGATTTCAGGTGATGGTCTTGAGCTTGAGTTTCAAGAATTTCTTTGGCAACTGGGGATGATTGTGTGGCTGGAAAGATGGGGGAAATGGAGTGAGCAAGAGGGGGATTAGGGAATTCTATGTGGTTTCAGGAGGATTGGAGGGGGGTTGTAGGCATTCAGGAAATGAGATTCTCAGAGTTCAAACACCAGCTGGACAGGCATGAAACAGAGTGAGGCATGACAGGTTAGCCAGAGGGAGCTGGGGGACCAGGAGAACTGAATAACCCTTTTAGCTCTACTCTGACACCTCCCACATGTTGAGCTTCAGGCAGACCTCTTGAATCTCAGATTATGTGTGTCTTCATAGGTTTGTCACAGAGGTCCTGAGATGAGATTGCCACTCTTGATGAGCCGGAAACTATGGTCTCCAGTTCTCAACCTGAAACCTCAGGTCTACCCTTGGCCTAAACTCCTGCTTCCTGTGATCAGTCCCTAAGAGGTCAAGGTGAACCTCCCACCCTCTGGCTGTCCCCTCCTTTCCTCTCTGTATCCTCTCCATGGGATACCTGCGTTGCTGGCCCTGTGTATGAAAATTCTTTAAATATGCCCATGTGTCACCTATACCTTTAGTCACACATTTATTTTATATAGTGTTTAGTGAGTTCTAGTACCAGAGACACACAGCTGGAAACGATAGACAATGCTTTTGCTCTTCTGGAGTTCAGCTGCCATTAAAGGGGAGATGGAGTTAATTATTAATAATGAATTAATAATTAATAAATAATTAATTAGTTAGTTACTTAAGTCAGTGATCTGATGGAGAATGGGGTGAATTTTAGATGCATGAGTCTGAGAAGGAATATCTTCACTAAGACCTGAGTAACTTCAGATGGAAGCAAGAACTAACTCCCGGGGGTAGCATTGAGCTTGGAAAGCTCGCTGAAGCTAGGCTTATCTAAATGTCTCCCCTTGGGGCTGGCGAGAAGGCTCAGCGGGTAAGAGCACTGACTGTTCTTCCGAAGGTCCTGAGTTCGGATCCCAGCAACCACAAGGTGGCTCACAACCATCGGGTGATGAGATCTGACACGCCCTCCTCTGGTGCATCTGAAGACAGCTACAGTATATTACTCCGTTGCGAGGGGGAGGGCAGAGCGGGTTGGATGGAACGGGGCAGGAGTAAGCAGAGGTCCTGAGTTCAATTCCCAGCAGTCACATGATGGCTCACGGCCATCTGGACAGCTACGGTGTACTCATACACATAAAATAAATAAATACATCTTTTTAAAAAGATAAATACAAAAATAAATGTCTCCCCATATGACTTTGTGTCTTCCCTACATTCCTGCCTGCTGACCTTACTTATTTGGCTCCCCCCAAATTCCTCTCTTCTCCTGTGATCACAGCCAGTTCTGAGGGCATTAAGCTCTTTGCACACTGGACTGAGAACACCTGGAAATTGTCTCCGTGGCTCTCCTTGCAGGGTTGATTCAGACACAAGAACTCTCAGGTCCAAGGAGCTCACCCTTAAACACTATAGAACCTATTGTTAAAATCTGCAGCCCTGCTTTTCCCATCCATTTCCTTACTTTGCTTTACCTGCCCTCAGCCCATATCACAGCAGCCTTCTCACCCGTAATAAGTATTTATTTATTGTGTTTCCTGTTTTGCTCCTGTTTCCGGGACCAAACAACGGGCTCTTTGAAGGTGTTGTCCACTTGTGGGAAACTAAAAAGGCTTGATTTGGCATTAGGGAAGGCATTTTTGAGAATGAGTATGTATCAGTTCTCAGCCTTATAGATCAGGGTCACAGATTCTAAGAACAGGGTCATAGCGTGGTCACAAGTGGAGCCAGGAGTAAAATCACCTTTCAATCAGCAGAGCCTGCCAAACAAAACTGCCCAAAAGGCCCAGCCTGCAGGCCACCAGTCACAGTCCTCATCTCAGAGCACCAAGTTCCCATTTTGCTGGTGGAGAAAACTCTCACCAAGTAGGTTAAGTGGTCTGGGTGTATGACAACGCTGGTGTCACTGGGGTGGTGGCTACTCCCCCTATACTTACAACACCCCCTTCCACAGGCTTAACCCCAGTTCTGGGAATCTGTTGCTCTCTTCCTCTGAGCTAGGTGTTTGGGGGAGCTGCCTGCGCTACTTTTGCCAAAAAAAAAAAAAAAAAAAAAAAAGAGTCGGAAGGGTACTATGCCAGGTCCCCGCGAGTCCCTGAGAGTCCGGCTCCCGCCACCCCGGAGCCCGTGGGAGCTGCGCCCCCGCCTCTGCCAGTCCCGGCCACGCTGTCAGTCTGCATTAGCGCTAACAGGCTCCAGACTGAGCGGGCTGGGCGCGGGGCTAATGCAATAGGCGCGTTACCTGGGGCACAGGCTACATTACCAGGTCGGCCTCTTCCTGGCGCAGCCAGAGCCAGCCAGCCCGCGTCCTGCCTGCCACCCCGTGCCCGCAGCGCTCCCAGGGCTCCGCCTGAGTGCCACGCGGCGGAGCCCAGCCCGGGCTGGAGCCCGGGATCCCCGTGCTGTCCGCCACGTGAGTGCGCTCTGCGCGGGACCGGTAAGTGCACGGACCGGCTCCGAGGCACATCGTGAGCGGCTGTACCCTCTTGAGTGTCCCCGAAGGCTCCTAGTGCTGTCGGAGGGCGCCCCCCGGAGCTGGACAGGGCTCTCGAGTCAACTCCAGTCCCTCAGGGCCCGCAGAAAACTTGGCATTTAGGGGAGGGGAGACAGTGAATGATCCAGGTAGACCTCTGTGGGGTCTGTAGCCCGACCCACAGGGCGGCCCGAGGAGGTCCCCACCTATCAATTCTGTCCCAGTCGGACGCGCGTCACAACCTCAGTCTCCAAAAATTCCCAACTCAGGCGCTCTTTTTCTAGGAAGCCGGGAGTTTCTAGGAAGCCGCTCAGCGCGCGGATCCTGACGTCTGGTTTCCTCTGGGTGGTCTCAGTTGGTGCAAACGGGTGGCAAGCCTGTTGACTGCTTTTTCTCCTTTCATACAAGCAGAACTTTGGTGTGTCCCCTGTGCCTCTGAAGTCCCTCTCTCCAGCCGCACCCATGCTTCTGGCGCGAATGAATCCGCAGGTGCAGCCGGAGCTCAGCGGGGCGGACCCGCTGCCAGAGCAGCCCCTGAGGCCCTGCAAAACCGCCGATCTGCTAGTGGTGAAAGAGCGCAACGGCGTCCAGTGTCTCCTGGCGTCCCAGGACGGCGACGCGCAGCCCCGGGAGACTTGGGGCAAGAAGATTGATTTCCTGCTGTCTGTGGTGGGCTTTGCGGTGGACCTGGCCAACGTGTGGCGCTTCCCCTATCTCTGCTACAAGAATGGTGGTGGTGAGCTCAGGGTTGGCGGAGGCTTTTGGATTTAGGATGCTGACTTGTTCTTGTGGCTGGCTTGTTGGCTGGGGAGGGAGCAGGGATGCACATGGAGGAGAAGAGGAGATGCAGGAACAAATTTAGTGTGCAGGAAAGAACCCTTTAGGGCACCGAGAAATAGGATCAGAGCGTTCTCCGTTAGGGAAATAAAGGCAGGACCTTGAACAGTAGTAGGCACAGGGGCTCAAAGACAGAATAGAGGGCATCTGGTTGGGTGAGGAACTCAGAGTCAATGCTGCGGTACAGAAAAGGGGGAGTAGAGATCGGGAAGTTCTTGAAAGGATTCCAGAGGAGTTTGGGATGTTCCAGCCAGACACAAGATGATGATAACTGTAGCACCCAGACATTAGGCTGGATAAAGTGAGAGCCCTTGAATCACCAGTGGGCACAAGGGGAAGTGTAGTGTAAGATCAGGACACTAGATGCCAAGGGCTGAACTGGGCCTTCAGGCAGGAGTCCTGGGAGACTGGAGTGCCCTCTTCAGCTTTGCAAGCGCTGGCCAGTTTGTGAAGCCCGGTGCATACAAACTGAGAGAAGACAGCCAGCAGACAAGCTCTTTTGTCCTCTTCTTGATGAGCTGTCATTTTACCTATCTGTCCTGGAATGAGCCCAGAGGTCACATACAGCACCGTGGAAGTAAACTCAAGCTCCTTTCTGAAGGGCTTGGAGCCCTTCATGGCCAAACCATCCCAGCCCCAACACCTTTACTCAGGTAGGAGTTCATGAGTGCCTTGCACAGAACCTAGGGATGTGAGCTTCTAGAGGAAGGTATTGGCCTGCCCTGGATCACCTTGCCATGTAGTAATTCTAACTTGGAATTTAAGGGGAGTCGGTTGGAGGCAGGATGAGAATTTACAGGAGTCTGGGGGTGTGGGAAATTTGTGCCCTCAGAAACCAAGATGAACGGTTCTTTATTTCTGTGTTCTGTCTGGACACTTGCTTTGGGATAAACACGACTCAGTATTTGTAAAGAGGGTGTGGTCACCCAAGAGAGCAGGTGGCTCTGAGTTGATTGTGTTGCATTTAGAAGCACCAGCTCCCACCAAGGAAGAGGAGCCAACTGATGAGCAGTCCTGTGAGCCCTTCCAGATATGAGTCTGTTACCATTGGATACTCCAGATAAGACAAAGGTCCCGAGTCTCAGGAGATGGTTCCTGACTCTGGTGGCCCTCGCTACTCTTCTGGCTCAGTACTCTCATCCATAGATGCTGGTAGGCAAAGAGAAGGCTAAGGAAAAGACATACAATCCAGAAGTGAAACTTTTCCTCACTTTGTGGTTACAGATCCTCCAGGGACTCTGAGCAGATTTGAGCATTCTGGTCCTTCGGGCCCAAAAGTAACAAGAGCAAAAGGGTAGAATCTATATTTGTAGCAAGCAGGGAGATGAAGAGTAAATGACAAATTGGGAGACCTTGGGGGCAAGTTGTGTGTCCTTAGTGACTGTCTGAGATTGCTTGTCCCTAGACATCAGACAATCGGTCATTAATCAGCAATGTTTCTCTGGGTTAGCTCAGTGTTGGACATAATGCTAGGCTCTGCAGGGGTCACCTGGATGAATGAGCCATCACTCTGTCTGCCTGGAACATTGGTCCCCAGAAGTCCTCACTACCGTGCTGTGTTAAGTCTTTTCCATTGTAATATATTCCTTGAAACCAAAGCAACACAGGTGGCCAACTTGACACATGTGCTCAAAAGACATTCCAGGGCTCTCATTGACACTGTCCATTTGGCCACCAGTGTGTTTTGGAAAGTGTACTTGGTGTGTGCTGGATGATAAGTTGGGAGCCTAGGGACAAAGTGCAGCAAATTTGTCACAGATGTAAAGTTTTCTTTGAAACTGACTGACAGTCCCTTTGCAGCGTATACTCGTCCTGGAGCGGCCTATCCAGAGTTGTTCCATTATTTATCTTTTATGGACCTGTTTCCCAAGCAGGCTGAGAAAAGTTGACGGCACAGACTGTTGGTGTTCAATCCCCAATAAGAGTCAAGTCCTAGGAATGTGGTAGCAAGTTCCTACCCACTTATATTGAACAAATATATTAACAGAATAACTCAAGCTCTCAGAGACTTCTTGCCAATTTCACAAACCATGGCAGAAATATTATAGGAACTAACACAGTGAAGAGCTGGAGATGATGATGTGTACATACTTGTGTACATACACACACACACACACACACACACATACACACACACACACACACACAGGTGTGCCCTAGTCATTAAGAAGTTACAGGCTCCAGTCTCTAACATGTATGACTTTGGGCAAGCTCTCTAGCCTTTTCTCATATATGTAATCATCTTGTTTAGCTACACAGATGGATAAGGACTAAACCCTTCAGTGCACATGCAGAGCCTATGTGATGCATGGCTCAGAGAGGGTAGCTGCTGCTTTTTCTCAGTATCATTAGGATGGCATAGGAAAGGGATAAGAGAGCAACTGTTGCTAGAGAGGCTTAAGGAGGGGCTGTTTAGTGGTGACTCAGGGGAAGAGAGCTGTGGTTGGAGCTCAGCTGCTGTGGACAGGGAGGGCTTGGGAAAAAAACTCAGCATTTTAGCACTCACCTGGAACAGGCTCCTCAGGAGAGGAGCATAGGCTGGCTGGAGGGCAAGCCAAGAGAGATAAGGGTGAGAGACAAGTTGAGGCTGGGTTGTGGAAATCTTGGATGCTAGACTGAGGGAGGAGGGCTGCTATCAGTGAGTTTCCATTGCTGATTAGGAGGAGATTTGCAGTTGCTCTGGGGAAGGGTAGTATAGTCCAGTCCATCATCTGGGAGAACAGAGCACTCCCATTTAGTGCTCCCACTCCCTGCTCCGGGAGATGCTCAGCTACCTCCTCAGGCCTCGATCTCTTCCGAGACCTCACGCTGTTCTTCATGGGGGCACATTCCCTTTCGATAATTCTGAATTCAGCTCCAGATATGGATGAGCAGGCAGGTTTTTCTTCAGTCTTGGAAGAAGCCAAAGACTTGAGTTTAAATCCCAACTCTGCCACTCACTGTTACCTCAGGCATCAAAATTCCTGGTATCAAGGGACACAATTTGAGATAACTCAACAATTCATTGCTCCTCAATGCCCTGACTACAGTTTTCCGCAAGCCAGGCTTCAACATCCTGTTCTTTGCCAACCTGGTCCTGAGTCTTTGTGTTCTTTGGTGCCAGTGTTAACACAGAACCCTCCAAGTCTGAGTGTTGATACTGGCCCAGACTGGAGAATGTTTTGAAATGATGAAGTTGCCAATAGTTTATGCCCCTGGCTAATATTTTATGAATGAATTACTGTCAAAGATCAGCCTGTCTGAACATCTTCCTGAAGACCAGCTGCTGGGATGACAGGCTGTGTGTTCCAGATTGTTCCCTTTGAACCCAAGGTCGGCAGGCTCTGTGCTGGTCTCTGGGAAGGAACAAATATGCAGGTGGCTGAGTACACGTGTCTAGAAGTCACCTCTGGATTGTCCTCTGTGTGTGGACAGCACTCTGCACTGGATCCTGTGGTGACTGTGCGTCTTTTGATTCGAGCATACCTGGCTTTGACTCAGAGTGTGGTATTTGGTACAGAAGTGGCCTTGGACACGTAATATGGTGTCTCTAAGCCTCAGTTTCCTTGTGTAGCAAAAAGAGAGGGTCATTTGGTCCTTTCTATAGGACCAGGTAACATTAGTCAATATAGATGAAGTATTTGGGATAATTTCACATAATAGAGGCAAAATAAGAATGCTTGCATTTTTTATATTTTTGATGATACTGCTTACATATTTAACACAGGTATAGGATGAGGTTCTAATTATAAGATAAACAGAATTTATTCTGAAGAGAAATTGATGAAGGGGGTAAGGTTAAAAAAAGAAAGAAAGAAAGAAAGAAAGAAAGAAAGAAAGAAAGAAAGAAAGAAATCCTCTTAAGCCTGAGGCCACAGTGCAGCAGACTTAGGAGGCAAAAGGTGGGCCTTGTGCGTATCCAGACAGTCTTTTGCAGTGGTTCTCAACCTGTGGGCCATAGCCCCTTTAGGGGGACACATATCAGATATTCTGCATATCAGATGCTCACATTACAATTCATAGCAGTAGCAAAATTACAGCTCTGAAGTAAGAATGAAATAATTTTATTGTTGGGGGTCAGCACAATATGAGGAACTGTGTTAAAAGAAGGTTGAGAACGGCTGGGCTACAGCATGTTATCATAGATTGCTCACCTGGGCAGTGGGCTGAGCAGTCCGGCATGGGATACTATGATTCTGAGTTCCCAGCATACTTTGCTCACTATGCAAATGCCTGGAATCCTCAACAGCACTATTGAGGATACAAGGTTCCACACAAGGATTTTTGCTCAGGTGACCCATTAATTCGGCTCACATGCACAAGGAACCAACCATCATGGTACCCCAGCTGTGGAGTGTTGCACATCACTTTAAAGGAGTAAGGTACTGACCCAGGATCATTATCATCTAGTGGCCCATTGCCTTAAGCTGGACGAAAGGATCTGAAGGGCTCTTCCCAACCAACTGGGACTTAGTGGGGAGTAAAAAAAGGAAATACTAAAGCAGCTGCCGTCAGGAAGCACATTGCCCTTGTAGAATGAATCAGCTCCTCTTAGAGGTCAGGGGGGAGTGGGGCTGAGGGAAATAACTTTAGAGGCCACTCGTCTCTAGGCAGTACCCCCTCCTTACATAGAACTTTTCCTGAGTATCTTGCCCTGTAGTCTCAAACCCAATTGCCTACGTGAGTGTTAAATTTTAGGACCACTGAAGAAGGCCCAGGGCTTTCATTCCTGGTACCCTCAATATGAATCACTACAGAGACTTATTTATTTAAGAGTGGCTCATTGGCTAATGGTAGCCCCTAGTACAGAGATGCGTGTGGAAGACAACCTCTGCCGGTAGGGAGTCACAGTCGTCTGGAGGTATTTGAAACGTTCATGCAGCACTCTATATCCTTCAAATGGGGGAATGAGATTGTACTCAGTTCTGTGTGGGCCACATTTCTTGTAGTGATATAGTTCTGAGCATCCCAGACACTTCCAGATGGACTCCTTTTAAAGAGGTTTGAAGGAAAGGGAGGGGAGCCAGAGTATATGAGGGCAAGTCAAGTGGAGGCATGACCATGTAAGGAGAGGTGCTGCATAGACAGAAGTGGCTTCTTCACTCCTTTCCCTGGGTCCCACCCCCCACTGACCTCTGGGAGGAGCTGATTCCTTCCACAGGACAGTGTGCAACTTAACTGGAGCTGTTCCTGAGTATCAAGGCTCAGGCAAGAGGTCAGCTTGAGTCACATGAAAAGTGAGAGAGCCACTGTTCCTCTACTCAACAGTGCTCCAGATACCTGGCTCTGGGCTTTCCTGGGCAAATGGCTCCAAGGATCTGTTGAAAAATGTACAGGTCATGGTGTTGCCTTCAGGGAATAGAACCCAGGCACAGGACAGGAAGGAGAGCCCAACACCATGTACCAGAGGCCTCTCATGTAGCCTAAAGTCTAAGAGCTGGGAATCCCAGACTTGGACCTTTTAACAGAACTATTATAAAGGTCTCTTGTCAAAGGAGGAAGGAGATGTGTTTTAATGAAGTTGTGGCTGGAGTTGTTATTTTGAGCCATGTCTCCAAGAGGACTATTTCCCAGTTCTGCAAAAGTTTGGGTAGCTTGCTGGACTTAGATATTAGAGCCTGAGATGCTACAAGGGACCAAAGCTGGCCATTGTAGGTATCAGCCTAGGCACTGTTGGGTTTGATGAGAGCCCCAGGCAGTGACAGCCCACAGATGAGCTGCAGATATTCAGGAAACCATCCTGTGCGTTCCCACTGCTCAGTTTGGCCAGAATGCTGAAGGAAGTCTGTCCTCAGAAGGCAACTCTAGATGACCTCACTCCTTCCGCTGCAGCTTCTGGTGATCTCACCTTAGTTTCTCAGAGTCGGGCCCTCCCATTCCTCTCAGTGGCCCTTCCTCCCCTATCCCCAGTCACCTTTACATAGATCCCCTTACCTTCTCAGGAGGCTATCTAATGATCTCAGTGGCTGCTGGCTTTTCCTCCTGATGAAACAGCATTTACATAGAAAATTCCAGAACCTTTTTGCCAGTGGAGTTCCTCTGTCATGGAGGGATATCTGGAAGTGTCGGTGGCTCTAAGAGATGTATGCTTTTCATTTTTTACCAGATCTATCCAAAGGCCTTTTACCAGAGTCTCTTTCACAATAGACACTTCAGTGGACATTTCTCTTCCTTGTAAGATGATGTGTGTGTGTGTGTGTGTGTGTGTGTGTGTGTGTGTGTGTGTGTGTTTGCTCATGTACGTGCGCACACAAGATCTAGTTTTAGCATTGCATGAGTCTGTATGAGCGTGTGAGGCTGTGAAGTCATGTGTTTTGGGGGACCTCCTAGAAGCTGAGTCCTCACAGAGGTATATCGTGCTCTGGTTTTCCCAGGTCTGTTCATATGAGCCCTGCACTTATGAAACAGGGTCACTTTAGAGCAATGACTGGATTCTGGACTTTCAGGCCCTGTGTGAGGCTTACTGCAGTGCATGGCCACACAGGAGATAGACAGGGACATTAGGGCATGACAGTGATGGCATTTTCAGACTAGGACATTGGCATGTGACCTTTAGCTCTAAGATGCTGCTGCAGAGCTGGTTATAAAGAGGTACTCTCGGTTCACCACACTACCCTCAAGCTTCTTCTTAATTGTCAATAATAACCTTATTATTATTACTATTATTATTATTATTGTAAGAAAGCTCACACCAGTGTGCCACTTAATGTCCTCTTTTAACAGAGACATTGAACCATAGATATTTTCTGCTTTTCATTCGTAATTACCATGTCCCCATTAAATTTTTAAAATATAATTTCATTTCCTCCTTCCAACACCTCCTACATTCCCCATGTCACCATTCTAGTGTCTTCTGGGTTTTGTAGTCCATGAAATGTCCATTGGTCCACATCAGAGTCATTCCTGTGGAGAGCTGTGGCTCATATGGACCCATCGATACCTGTACTCCCTCACTTTACTGTGACTTGAAGTCGTCAGCAGCAGGGTAGATGGGCTTCAAACTGAGGGACTTGCCGGGCTGGTGGCACCATCTGGAAGTTTAGAGTTAAGGGCATGAGTTGAAACACACCTGTGTTGGGTTGACTGGGCCCATCACAGGCCATGTTAAAGACAGTGTGGACCCTCCATTGGCAAATCTTAGAAAGACCATCAGAGCACCAATATCTGGCTCTTCTCTCCCCCAGTTCCCCTTGGGGCACTGACTTTAATCTTCAGACTTACTCAATCATTTTAGGACCTAGCTTTCTATTTCCACGCCAGCTCTAGGCCCACATCGGGTATAGCATGTGACGGCAGAGTGGGACCCAGGAAAGTCAAGCTTTGAATCTAAGCTGTAAATGTTTCCTAGTGTGAAGAAGTGGCTTGATTCTTTTCTAATTTCCTTGTCTGCAGAGTGGTGCTTATCTGTGTGCGACTAGTGTGGCCTGGCATACAATGAGTACCCATTAAATGGGAGGTTACTTTCCCTAAGCCAGTGGCCTCCCCCCAGTTAGTGCTATACTTATCACAACTCCCTGTCAATTATGTGAGCAGATGCAAGAAGGGCCTTTCTGGTGAGAGAGGGACAGAGGCAGAAGTTAAGTGGAAGAAAGGAGACCTTACAAAGAATTCCAACCTGGAGCAGAGTGTGGAATGCTGGGCTAGCCTATGACAAACAGGCCAGGTGGCTTGGCTTGTCCACCCTTCCAACATCTTAGTCAGACTTATATCCTTTATCTGCACCAGAATGTTCTAGAATTTGCAGGGTATGTTGGGCCTAGAACTCAGGAGCCAACCATATCTGGGCCCAAATCCTCTATCTATTACTTACCCGACATATATGTTTGCTTGGCTCACTTTGCTTTGACCCTAAGCCCCAGTCTCCTCCTCTGGAAAGAGATCCCGGCACTGGCTTGCTACCAAAGTAGTTATGTGAAGTAAAGCGGAACTCAGATTCTAGCGCCTTGCATGACATGCATGATAAAAATTTGCAGTACTTTTTCCTGCTCCCCACCCTTGGCCTATCTCTGGTTGGGGATGATCTCAGTCTTGCAGCGACAGGACCAGCACATCATCCTTTATCTTTGAGAGCCCCAGGCTTTCCATTCAGAGGCAGACACTGAGTCACTGGGTGAGTTTGACCCTGGAGAATGTGTACCTTTGCCTCAATTCTTTTGTAAGTAAAGAGCTTCAGTTTCTACCTATTAAATGGAGTTAGCAATGATCTGTAGAAATGTAGCTCTGTAGAAATGCTCTAAGGAGCTAACAAGGTTGCATGCAAAGTGCACCACATCAGGGGCTTAGCCAGAGGGAGCTGCTGATCCCTGTGTTAAAAATCACTAATGTTGTCATCTTTGCACACTTGTGTCTTTGCTCATTTTCCTGGTGCGGATGGGTCAGAGGTTTTTATGTTTTGAACAGCTCATCCTGTAGTCCAGGAGGAGTTTGGTTTTGTGCTGACTGTCCCGGGAAAGGGTCTACAGTTTTTCTTTGACCCTGCTGACATGGCATACATACAGCCCTGAGTCATGGCATGAGCCAGAGGCCATGACCCATGTTGCTCACTGAGAGTGTCAGGGTACACGGAAAATTGTTCTTGCCACTGAGACATGTCCCATTCTACTAGAATTGCCTCTGGTGGCCTAGGACCCCTAGAATCTCTGCCTCAGCAGGTGGACTTCTTTTTTTTTTTTTAAAGGATGTATTCATTTTATGTGTGTGAGTACACTGTTGCTGTCTTCAGACACACCAGAAGAGGGCATCAGATCCCATTATAGATGGTCAAGAGCCACCATGCGAGAGCTGAGAATTGAACTTGGGACCTCTGGAAGAGCAGTCAGTGCTCTTACCTGCTGAGCCATCTCTCCAGCCCGAAGGTGGACTTCTTATGGGTCCTTTGTAACGGCCTTTTCCTTCAGCAGACTGCAGCAGGACGAGTCCCATGACCCAGAAGGAACCCTGAAGGAGAATCCATCTCCTTTCAGAAGTGCCACCAGGAAGTGTTGATGTCTCTCTCTGCCCAACAATGTCTCCCCGGGGACCCAATGATCCCGATTATAACAGTTTCTCACGGGTTTTTGTGACACTCTGAGGGGAATTCAGTAAAATCAAGCTTGGGGAAGCCACGTGAAGCCTTGCAATGATACCAGTGTGAGAAAATAAGACTCTCCACATGTTACCTTAGGCACCGTCTCTCCCTGTCTGGTCTCAGTCATCTTACCTGAGGAAAGGAAAGGCTGGCCTTATGTGGGAGCTTCCAGAGTGAAGCTTCATAGAAGGAAAGGTTCTGGGTTTAGATGAGTTTGGTGGACGTGATGTCATGTGGTGCTTCATGGCATGCAGTGTGCATCGAAGGCTAGGAGTAGCTGTGGAAACACAGCTCTGTCCCTTTGCTCCATGTAGACTACAGATGAGCATTATTATGATTATGAGCACGATGACCACCATGCCTGCTGCTACACTGATCAAGTGTTCTGTTGCCACAAAGTATCCCCTAGGGGAATGGGCAAGTGATAGACGAACAGGATCCCTGCAGCTATTGTAGAGAGGTGACCACAGCTCTTTAAGGGGTGCCTGTCATGCAGGTCTGATGTTGCCTCTATGTCTTGTAGGTGCCTTCCTGATTCCGTACACGCTGTTCCTCATCATCGCTGGGATGCCCCTCTTTTACATGGAGCTGGCTCTGGGGCAGTACAACCGGGAAGGGGCAGCCACAGTGTGGAAGATCTGCCCTTTCTTCAAAGGTAGGAGTGATCTGAGGCAAGTCCAATATTTTCTCCAAAGCCTTTCTTGGTATATCCTGAAGAATCTGCAACCAAGGTGAGATTTAAGGTAGACCAAGTCTCACATGGGGCTATGGGTGTTGACGATGTCAAGATTGTCCACCGTTAAAATTTACACAAAGAAACTAGGATACATGAAGGGGCAGCCTGAACTCGAGCTCCAGGCTAGGTCCCACTAGTTGAGCAAATGACTAGAGTGTTTTTATGTATGGGAAATGCAAAGATAGCATGGATCTCAGTACATATACCTCTGCTCTCACTTCTTTCTCTCATGGTAGGCATGGTAAGTTGATCACAGATGCCTTCAAGTTCAAGCAGAAAGCTGTTTTAGAAAGCTTAACACAACAGCTGTGACTGCTGTAAGGTTAGCTTGCACTGGAGTTTAGAACAGGTCTGTGGGAAGTAGCCATGACAACTACCATTCTCCATCCCCTAGACTAGTGGGAGAAGGATGTGGAAGAAGGCCAGTATCTCCCACTGATTAGAAAAATGGAGACAGTGAGTACAAGTGTGTCTCCCATGATCCTCTCCTTAAGAAGTGAGAGTCTCTTTAGCACCTTGTATATAATGGCTCAGTGGTGAGGAAGGCAGGCTGACATATAAGTCTTACAAGATACATGGATTAGCATCTTTTCTATTAGGTCACCTGAGAGGCAACTTGGGATGGTGTCATTTTAGTATTCTTTTTATGTTTTTAAAAATTATGACTAATTTATAAAGTTAGCATATAAAAGTGATTGACTTCATTATGGAATACATATATACACATATATATGTATGTGTATATATATGTATATACACATATATACATATATATATGTTGTGTACTTACACACACACACACACACACACACTTTTTTGATCCTGGTGCTCAAACAGTACTGTCTAGAATCTTTTTGTCTCTCCTGTCTATTTTTCTCTTGTGTTAAACTCATTCCCAGGTACATTCTTATCAATGCCTAGTAAAGATGGCTGTAAGCAGCTACAAGGTTAAATTCTACCAAGTTCCCGACAGTTGTAAACAACAAATATATGTGCTGAGAACTAGCCAGGGAGTGCTTGGTTGGATCTTCCCCTACACAGGTCCTGGGGAAGGATTTAAGTCTAAGGAGTTACCAGGAAAACTGAAAGGGTCTTAGGAGCACCATCTGGAGGTAGGGCGCCTGTCTCCAGTTAAGGAACCCATCACTGATCAGTTGCACCATGGATAGGGAAAGAGAATGTGAAAACACAGGCCTATGTTATCCTGCCTGAGTGTGGAGGAAGTTGCAGTATTTACACACCAACACCAGATACAGCATTAAGGCCCCGGTACTTTGTTTACCTGGTAGGCGGACCAAGAGGGCTACAGTGTCAAAAGATTATGGGTGAGGCTCTGACAATATGCTCCAGAAAAAAAAAAAAAAAAAAAAAAGAGGTGCAGAAGTGTACAGTGGTTGGTGCCTACTTCTGGGGGTGGGTGGGGACAGCTTTGAGACTGGGTCTCGGGGAAGCCTGACCTCTTTGTCCCCACACAGGAGTGGGCTATGCTGTGATCCTCATTGCCCTCTATGTCGGCTTTTACTACAATGTCATCATTGCCTGGTCACTCTACTACCTCTTTGCGTCCTTCTCCTTGAACCTGCCCTGGACCAACTGTGGCCACGCCTGGAACAGCCCCAACTGTACAGACCCCAAACTCCTCAACGCCTCGGTGCTGGGTGACCACACCAAATACTCCAAATACAAGTTCACACCGGCTGCGGAGTTTTATGAGTAAGTCACGGGTGCTGTGCTTTGCTGGCATACTCAGACCTGAGCGGGAGCCAAGCCAGGAATTAGGAAATAACACAGACAAGCTAGGGGCATGGCAGCCAGCGTTTGAAAGGTACAGGCCTGATGCCAAGTTAAGAACAGAAGACATGGCAGTGCGTGGAGCGCCTGTTGGAGCCACTGGGATAGGACAGGAGAGTAGAGGTTGGGAGCCAGAAGGTCAGCATGCAGACAGGAAGCACGATGGTGCTAAAGACAGTGTACGACCTGCAGGACATGAAGAGCACTTTGGAGGGAGTGATTGCCTTTAAGAACCCAAAATAGGAATGTGGGTGAATGGGGGCTTGTGGACGGGACAGCCTCTCGAGGGAAGTGACTGTGCATACTGATGATATTAGCCAAGGAAACATCTAGAAGCTAGTTGGTAGATGGTGACTGCAGAGCTGGAGTCTGCATCTGTCTGGTCCTGAAGCTGCCCTTTCATCTACCCTGTGTTGGGGGCTCCCATACAGGGGGAGGCAGAGCAGAGGCATGCAGCCAGGAGATGGTGTGTTTACAGTGTGTGTATGAAAGGCACCGGTTGGTGGCAATGAACAAAACATGGTTAAAAATACGTACATTTCAGTTGGAGTACTTTTAGAAATAGAAAAGCTGTGTGGACCATCCATGAGACACCATCTCCCCTGCTTCTGATGTTGACACCTTGGGTAACCTCCCTGCACTCTTGAAATCAGAAAATTAATGCTCACCTGTTATTAGCTAGCCTACCTCGGACTCACATTTCCCAACTGACACCATGTTACACAATTTAGTTGTCACGCCTGCTTACTCCCCTCCAATCTGGGTGGCTTCTTTGAGCTTTCCTTGAGTTTCATGACCTTGACACTTTTAGAGGTTTGCTGGCCAGGGATTCTATGAAAAATATGTCAAGGTGGATTTATTTGTTGTTTTCTCACATTCTGATTGAGGGTGTTCACTTTCCACAAGGGCACTCGATAGAGGCACTGTGGCGCTCTTCTCGGCGAGTCTTGTCTGGGGGACATGATGTCCATCTGTCTTGTTACCGATGAGGTTAACCTTGAATGTCACGAAGGTGGATGTTGCCAGCTTCTTCCTGGATAGGGATATTTTTACTTTGGTAATTGTGTCTTTGAGAGAGGTACTTTCAGGTTATGCGAGCATCTTGTTTCTCCTACTTTAACCTTTATTGCCCAGTCTTAACATTCACAAGTTAAGGATTTTCTAGTGTCTAATTGTTCTCTGTTATTTTTATCAATCCTTCTAGAATAACTGATGATAGTCCTGCTATGAAGACCAGATCTCCCCCTCATGGATTTAATCCCGTTTATTCACTTAGCTCAGGATGGGCTCCTGAATATTTATTTCGTCTGTGGTTGACTCCTGAGCCACCACTATCCAGTCTGTTAGATTCTCAGTCTCTGATCTACCTTGCTGGGTCTTACTGAAGGAATTGGTTGATGAATTTTCAGTTCTCTAACTCACATGCACGTTTCTACCCTCAGAAGACAGCTTCGACTATTCCCTCCAGCAAGGGGACCTTCATTTGAGAGATGCCTAAGTCACATGTGAGTGGTAGTCCAGGCCCCAAACATGGATCAGGACAGGTAAAGCCCACTGGAGTCCATCCTCAGGGTTCATGTGATCCACAATGGAAGTCTCTCACTGTACTAAAGAGAAACACAGATTATAGATTCTGAGGCTTCAGGTCACATATGTAGATTTACCACCTAGGTCATACAGAAGCCCACAAAAGAAGACAGTTCGGATACTACCAAAGTCCAGCTTGCTGAGCCATGAGTTTATTTGATTTGTTTACATGGAAATGGATGCGGGGTTGCTTACTGGAGTAGAAATGACTCAAAGACAGTTCTATCATCAGCAAAGCCCACCCCAGCATGGGTGTTGGCTCACAAAAGCTGGGAGCCTGGAGCTCACTGTCCATTGCCCTTTTCAAGTGAGTCTGCTCAAAACTGGTTCCAGGTATATCAGCTGATTTCTGCTTAGGCTTTTGCTGCTTATTCGGGCAGTGGGGGGGTGGGGCGAGGAGCAAGTGAATCTGCTCAGTTTCAGGGAATGTGGAAATGATTTTGAGTTGTTTATCTTCCTGTTTAAAAAGTTTCCCAATAGGATGGAACCTGGTTAATACTAAAATGTTGCTTGCTCTAAGAATGAAGAAACCGACACAAATTGGCAAGTGCTTTGTTCTCTGTTTAAAAGGAGCATCAGAAGGGAGTTTGTCCAGAAGTAAGCACTTAGCACAGTGGTGTTGAAGCTTGGCTACACAGCACAACACCTGGGGAGCTTTAGAAGTCACCATGTCCTGGATCTTCCCAGCCTGGGTACACCTAGGGCACATGGACTTTCTTTATCAGTGTCTCCCCAGAGTCCTAACATCCAGTCATCGTTGAAGGGCCCTGGATTAGTCACTACAGGTCCTTGTCTCTGGGATGTGTGTGTGGGGGTTGCATATCATAGAAAATTTAGGGCCTCCTTCATTCTTCAGAGGAGCAGAGTTTGTGGGTGAAGGTTCTGGGAGTTTCTTCCTATTTCATGTGTGTGGTTTGGACACAGAGACAGTGAAAGATTGGGGGTAGGGAGGGAGTGGCTGCTGATCCCTGCTTCCCAGAATGCTTTTCGCTCCTCTCCTCTCGCAGAGCAAAGAACATAGTTTTCCTTTAGCTCCTGGCAATCGTTGTTCTTATAAATTAAAGTGGTAAATGAAAGCCCCTCATCTTGGTCTGGTTAATACTTGATTCCTTCCCCCTGAGTGGCCAGCACATCTTCTCCTGCAGAGATGCACAGCAGGAGGGAGAGGACAACTTGAGTGCTTTTGTTGCAGAGCAGAGCTTCTTCCAGGCCCAGCCAAGAGCAGAATGTGGTGGAAAGAGAACACATTCTTGTCTAAGATTACCAGCCTTGGGGGCCTAGAGTAGAGAGCAGAAGGCAGGGAGACTGTCAGCAGCATTCTTCTCTGTAGATGTCTCTGTTTTCCTCATCCAGTCCCTCATCTGTCCCTGGAAGCCTTTATAACTCCCCTGAACTGGGTTTCCGGCATGTTTTCACATCCAACTCTTGCCTTGACTTCTACTCCATTTGTGGAGGCACAAATGAGCTATAATGTCAGACAACACAGGTGTGGCCCAACTTTAGGTCTGAGGCAGAGCTGGGTCTCCTCATCTGGTCCAGGACTCTCATCTCATAGGTCTGGCTCCTGGCTTTCTTTTGTGGGACAAGAGTGCAGGGGTCTCTGGAGGTAGATAGGAGTTCTTCTCAGGTTTCTCTTTCTCAAGTCTGCCCCGCCTATGAGCTTCCCAGAATGCAGCACTGTCAGGGATTGCCTCTGGATTTTGTGCGGCACATCTTCCTTTTATTGAAGTGCGTGATGTGCTTTTAAGACAATTCAACTCCAAAGAGCCAGCAAATGTGAGTCAGTGCCAGCCCTGTAGAGGTTGAGTAATTCTTTCTTTTCCCCGAGGCACCCTGGCCAAGTTTGTTGCCATCTTCTGCTCATTTAGGCTGACAGACTGAACATGTCATTCAAGGGAACAAAACTGCTGCTCTCCCCAGGTTCTGGGCCTGAAGCCACGTGGCCCCACCACTGAAAGCCACTAAAGTTCTATCCTTATCTATAATGGCATCTTCAGTGAATGCGTCAGGATAGAAAATTCCTACTCATGACACCTTTAATGAGGAAGGGAATTCTCCCTCCTCAACATTAACTCTTCATGCTTAAATGTCAAGTGAGGAATGGAGCCGTTTTGACTCACAGGCTTTGGAAAACCTGGATGGTGTCCTCCGCAAGATGTTTCATGTCCATTAAGCTGCTGGAAAAGGAGTACGAACTCAAGTTACATGTGCCAACCCCAGAGTCTGGGAGGTTGCCCTCAGTCCTCTTCTCCATGATCAGTTCTGGAGTCTGGCTCTTCAGATGCACGTGAGGGTGAGGCAGCCCATTGCATGAGGGTGCTTCAGTTGTGTGACTGGACACTAGTGAAATTTTCCCAAGTTTCAGAGAAGCAGCGGGTGGTGGTGATTCCCTGGAGAGAGACAGAGACAGAGACAGAGACAGAGAGACAGAGAGAAACAGAGACAGAGAGAGACGGAGACACAGAGAGACACAGAGAGAGACAGAGAGAGACAGAGAGAGACAGAGACAGAGACAGAGAGAGAGACAAAGAGAGAGACACAGAGAGAGACACACACATACACACAGATTTAACAGTCAAATTAGCCAGATGGCAATTCACACCATTCTACATTTTACCTACAAAATTATGGGACAAAGAAGAACTTAGCATCGAGTGAGGCCAGACTACTCTCTGTCCTTGGTCATGGTCAGTCACCCATTCCAAATCTCCACCCCCATTTTCTCCTTTCTTCTCTTCCCAACTCGTCCCTTTCCCATCCCACCTTCAATCCTTTCTCTCTTTGGAAATAAAAGCTACAAGTCAGGGGACCACTTCTGACTTGAGACTAGGGGGACTCAAAGGTTGGCCAGGGTGACAAATTGGAAATGTATTCTAGGATGCAGGAACAGAAAGTCCCAAGGGTCCCAAGACTTTCCCCAAGGATCAGGGGAACATCTGAAAACTGTAGACAAGTGTCTTGCTATTGCCAGGAGCAAAAAAGACTGGTGTGGCAAGGGAGGCATGAACTTGGCAGTGGTGGGCTCTGAAGGCTCTCTGATGCTGAAAGGCTTGTTGTATGCCTGACAGCTGGACTTGACAACTTGACATGCATAGTTTATGGTAGGATGAGTCTTCCTTCCATTGTATGTTTGACCTTTACTCAATAGATACCACCTTTTTCCTCCATCTATAAATAATAGCCAGAAAGATTCAGACACAAGAAGAATCGTCTTGGTGAGAAGTTCTGTCTTATATGATATGAAGTCTCTGAGTATTGGGAGACAAAGAGTGACAAGGTTAGACCAATGTGTCACATCGGTCTGAGGTTAGACCCAGTTAGATTTAAGAGAGTTAGTGAGAAGCAGAGAGACCAGGACTGGAGGAACTAGTAGCATCTTCTCTGGGGAGAAAATAAGGAGTCTGGTGTGGGACAAGCTAGTGAGGACTAGAGATAGGACTAGGAGGAGTCAGACATAGGGACTGTTGTGGCAGGAGATAAGACATGGTGAAGTTAGAACAGGTGAGCTGGGGTTTCAGAGACAGGATGTTTGGGGAATGTGGGTGTCTCTGGGGGCTTTGATCACTCACAAAGCTTCATTCATCGTTCACATCCTCCATGTCCATCACTGCGCCTGTTTACCTGCTGCCAGCTTGTCCTGTGCTCTCTTTGGCTCCTAGCAACCTTGTCGGAAGAGCCTGGCCTGCTTGCACACTTTATGGAACCTTGGGCATGCTCCTCAGCTTCCTTTGCTGGCTCCTCCCTGATGCCTAGAACCCAGATGCAGTGATAGCTACAGCTGCCCTCTGGGGGACGAGGACAATTCCTGGGCTCAGGGTATGGTCACATTCTGCAATGGAATCCTCATGAGAAGGAGAAATCTCAGAGGTGGGGATGTTTGCATGAGTCTATTCACATTGCCCCTTTCCAGGGAGCTTCGTGTATGCTGGAGTCACCAGCCTCTAACCCACAACCAGGATCAAAGCTGAGCTACAGAAGGCTTGGTGCTCAGCATGGGGTCAGGTCACACATGATCTGGGGACAGGACCCCCTAGGAGAACCTGATGACTTCACTTCCATCCTAGAGTCTTCAACTTCTCTTCATGTTCTTGCACATACTAGGCATCTGATATGAATGGAAGAATTACGGAGTGAATAAAGGCAGCACACAGAATTAGCAGTGGCCTTCACACCTTCACAGGCCACTCACAAATGTTAACTGCTCAGGGGCAAGCTGGTGGATCTCCAGAATGGGAGTAGATGCTCTCATTTGAACTGAGTCTGATTTGTGTGTGTGTGTGTTCTGGCCCAGTAAAGATGGTTCAATTCCCAGTTACCTGTGCTCTCTTTCAAGCACCTAAGCTTCTACAAGATTTATAAGCCAGCCTCCTCAAGCCTCCTCTCAAGTACAGAAAGCCAATTATATTTTGCCAGGAAAGTAGATAGATTCTGGAAGGTTTGGGTTGGTCTAGCAGAAGCTTGTCATTTGGGTAGATATCTGCCTCGGTGCATTCAATCTTTGGTGGCCAATCAAAGACTTTATTACGCACGTGCCAACTCCACAGATGTTTGACTTAATTGATTAAGAGTGAGCAGATAGCAGCAGATTACTTTATGTTATAAAACATTTTTTTAAAATTGACTTTTGTCTGCTCTGGTGGGTCAAGGGAGAATGAAGCAGGAACAGAACTGTGGGTTCCAGGCCAGCCTGGGCTACACAGTGGAACAGACAACCAAACGACAACAACAAACAGATTTATTTTGACATGAGACAACTAATACTAATATGTGAGTTGAGAATCCAGTTGCTGAAGAGGGAAACTGTTTGGAGATGGGGCTACATGAACAACTGGTATCCCTGGCAGATTTCAAATTATATTCGAATTAAAGCCCCTATCTCATAATTTTCTTTAGGGCATGGAGGAGGAAGAAGAGGAAGAAAACTGAGGGAAGTGAAGGATGAAGAGGAAGCGGGGCATAGAAGGCATATATATATGATTTATGATTATATATATTATATTATATATAATTATATATATTGTGTATGTATATATGTATATATATATATATATACACAATTTGTCTTTCCATCAAAGATGTATACTTTTTTTTTTTACCATCAGTGTGTCTTTCGAATTAGTGTTTTATTCTAAGAAGGATAGTATATGAATCTGCTGCTTCCTTACAACATGTAGTACAATTGGTAACTATCTGAAGCCGAACATAAGACATTTGCAGAATGACATACAGGCAAGTGAAGTGTCTACGTGGGAAAATGGGAGGTTGCCTGGGCAGTATGAAGGACCTGAAGAGTTGGGTGTTCACCACAAGTAGAAGGCAGGCTCACAAAGAAAAGTAGAAACACGCTTGCTAGAGACTCACCTTTTCTCCCTAGATCTCCTTGGGGTGGCTCTGGGTTCTCATTTCTATTTTAAATAGAAGACAGATTGTTGGACTTGTCAAAAAGAGGTTAGGACATTTGTCTGTGCTGAATTCAACATGTAGCTGCCAGACCCGAGCCCTAGCCACCCAGGAGTAATTTATTTACCTCTTTTTCCGGGAAGACCTTTGGGCACACTGTGAAAATATCACACTGTGAAAATGTGTCTATTCTGAACAGGTACAGGCAGAAGTTTGTATCGGGTCTTTGTCTCTGCATTGAAATGGAATAGCACCTTTACTGTTATTGTGTTTAAATAGCCTAGAGATGATCTAGAATGTACAAAAGGGTCTGCGTAAGAAATATCAAATACAATGCCATTTTATCAAAGGGAGTTGGGAATCTACTGATTATAGTATCATGGAAGGTCCTGGAACCAGTCCCCCAGGGATACTGAAGGGCAACTCTGTCATTCTTGGCATACTGTGTAGAAGCTCTTGTGCCAGATGAGTCAGGAGCCACAGGAACTGAAAGGGTTAAAGATGTATATCAAAGGGTTGATTGGGGAAACCAATCTTTCTGGGGGAAAGGCCATTGGAAGCAATAACTGTCAGCCAGCCACAGCCTTTGAGCGAGGCAAGGAGGCAGAGACCATTCTGAGGGCTCCTGCAGCTTCCTGACTCCTCCTAACAAAGCCACTCTTTATCATAATTTTACACTTACTGCTACTGCTGATGTTGGAGTATAACCCCACTGAGGCAGGGGTTGAATGCCAGAGGCTTCCCAAGTGTGTCTATAGGCCAAATGAGTCAGCCTACAGCACCCTTTGGAGAGGAATACATGGCATAGATGTTGTCCGAGCTCCACTAAGGTATTCTTTGTTCAACTTGCTTGACTTTCTAGGATGTGTATTGTTGGTGAGCATCTGTGCCCTGTGGGACACCCTGTTCCCACGATTTGATCTTCTATTTTATCTATCCATTTGTCTCATTTGACAATGTCACCAAGTGCCTTTGGGTCCTGATTAGCAAGTGGTCATTTTTCTTGCTGTTCTGTCTTTCATTCCTTTGCTGTACATGGTATGTGGGGTCTTGAAAGCCTCAGGCTTTCAGAATGCTCATTCAGCTTGATTTTGTTCTTTAAAATGCTCTTTATTGAAGGGTAACATATCACAAAGCCAGCTCAGGGACTGTCACCAACTGAACATAGCCATGTGACTAACACCCAGCCCAGGAATCATGGTCCCTACAAGTGCCCATGAGTCCCTTCCTAGTTGCCCACACTCTCTTCCAGCCCAGAGTGACTTCTAGCCATCTGGATCAAGTTTCCATATTTCACAGAACTACATATGAATGGAATCAGACAAAATGCTCATTTGTTTGTCTGCCATGACCATAAGATATGAAAGGTCCATCTCCATGGGGTTAGGTACTGCATAGTACTCTACACTCCATCCATTCTACTAATGGTGGATTTTTGTTTGGGGGGTTGTTGTGTTTGTGTGAACATTAATCCCACGGATGGTAGATATTACCATGTTGGGGTTGTTGTGTGTGAACATTAATTCTACTAATGGTAGGTATTACCATGTTGGGGTTGGAGCGCTTGGGAACGTCAATTCTACAAATGGTAGATATTAACATGCTAGGGTTGTAGTGTGTGGGAACAGCGTTCTTTCTCCTACTGAGGACTGGAAGTTTAGGAAATGCAGTCTGGAGAGCAGGGGTCTTCCCTCTCTTATCACCACGTTCCCATGGCCAGCAGGTGGCACTTGAGCCGGCCATCGCTGACCAGAGCTGGCCCACACAATAACCCTAAAATTATGGAGAATGGCAAATCCTATTACCACCACTGAGCACTTAGTCATCCTCCCTGATGCTGTCGTCTCTCCTGCTCACAGACGTGGAGTCCTACACTTGCACGAGAGCAGTGGGATCCATGACATCGGCCTGCCCCAGTGGCAGCTGCTGCTCTGCCTGATGGTTGTCATCGTTGTCTTGTATTTTAGCCTCTGGAAAGGAGTGAAGACATCAGGAAAGGTAATGTCTCTATGCTTCTTCAGCTGGGAGGTTGGCCTTGGAAAGACACAAAGGTGGTGTGTGTGTGTGTGTGTGTGTGTGTGTGTGTGTGTGTGTGTGTGTGTATTTTGCTAGCTATAACCACGTGGCTAGTGTAAAGAGGTGCATCTAGGAGCACAAGTTGAGGTTGCACTGTCATCTGTCTCTAGGTGGACAAATCTGTTACCCAGAGCCTGACTCTGCCCAACAGCAGCGTAAAGGGCTGCAAGTGGATCAGCTTCTTCACAATATCTTTCCTTGAAAACTTCCATAATAGCAGACATGAAAGCCTGCGCATTCTCTAAGGTCTGAGATAGAGGCTAAAACAACTACTGGCTGATCTTTGGCCTTGAATTCTCGCTTAAAACTGCATGTAAGCACTGCATCTTACTGAGGAAATTGACAATTTGCTTTACTATAGAATCAATACTTCTATATATGAATGTTTGGGAGAAAATGGTTAGAAAGATAATTAGATGTGTGCTTTGGTTCTAATAAAGATGCTGGGTTCCCACAAGTGTCTGGACACATAGGAGAAGACTATCAGGTTAGCAGACTCGTGAAGTGGCATTTTGAACTTGGATGCTGCTGCCTTCTGAAGTCACTTCTCTGGGATGGAGTATATTAAGGGGTTCTGCTCCTGATGATTCTTAGCTTGAGGATTACTATGGGAATAACAGTCTGCCAGGGACTGTACGCAGTCTAGAAGGACTCCACTGTAATTCAATTGATAGAGCTAGGAAGTGTTCTCTCTAATGTTTTATTTAGATATGGCTTTGTAACAAGCCATACCTAAGAGAGAGAGTTAAAATGGCAAACATCTTACCCTTTTTCAGTTCTGAGAGTTGTCTGGGCTTGGGTTGATGGTTCTTCTGCTCTGTGTGATATTGCATGGGACATATGCCTGGACACCCGACTGGACTGGAACATCCTAGGCTGTCTGGGAGCCGAGGTGGAGCTGCCAGTCAGTGGGTGTGGGATTGTTTCCGTGTAGCCTTTCAAAGTTTTCTGGACATCTCACATCATGACAGCTGACTTCCCAGAGCACACTTCACACAGAAGAGACCCTGCATAAAGTAGCTCTTCTGCCACTGCCTGCGTCATGCTTGTTCTTTGTCTCAATGCCATGCCAAAACCGATCTAGAATTCCTGTCATGTAACGCCTGGCACATAGTAGGTCTTAGTAAATGTTTAGTGGGTTGAAGGATGGGTGGGTAAGCTTCAGGAACTTTATTAAGTGCTTAGCTCAACTTACTAAGCTTTTATGGACACCTACTATATGCTGTTTTAGATGGTAAGACTACAAATACAAATAGAAGACAGATTATTTCTTCCATTTCTTTCTTCTGTTTGTGTTCCAGATGGGCTTCTGGTTGGCCCAGATATGCAGTATTTTGAGTGTCTACCCAGAGGCATCTATGTGTAGCCTCCTTTGAATAAGCACTTGTGGTCACAAACTACACTTGTTATTATGTAGTTTGCTTTTCTGTTTTAAACTTACCGTTACCCTTAGAAATAATTTCACATTGGGTAGTCTAGTTATCCCTTAATAAAATATAAGCTGTAGGCTTTTAAGTTGTTATTAAGCTAACTTAGCAGGTAGTTACATCTTGCCAGACAGATACAGCCAGCTGTATGTTTATCTGCACTTTGACTTGGGGTAGGCAGCCTTTCTTACTATAGGCCATGGTCAGAAAGTCAGAGATGCTATATTTGCAGGTGATGGATGCTCTGTCAGCTGAGATAAAGGTGTGTGGACAAGGGGATATTTGTGCCACTCCTGTCAGGATAGGCATGAGAAGAAGTGAGGAGGAAGGGAAAAGAACCTGTGAACAAAGTTATCAAGGTGTGGAAGCCCCGGGAAAGCCCTGCTTAGGTTTCTCTGCGCTGCTCTTGGCACCAGGAGCAGGCCACATAGCCCATCCTATGATCTGCAGAAGATGGATGTGAGCCATTAGTATTCTAATATGGAGCCCAATCTTGTTCCTCAAAGTCATGAGCAGACCATAAGCTGCCAGCAGGAAGACTGGTGTTAGCAAGATACTAGCAGGAGCAGGAATGCTTGAGCATGCTCTGTTCCTCTTGCTGGATGTACTTTCTGAGTTGAGAAGGAGTGTTTCACCAGGAAGGCACCATCCGTGTGGAGACCTGAAGAGGGATGTTCTTGGCCCTGCAGGGTCAGCTGAAGCCAGGGCCCCCATTTGTGTAAGCACCCCCCCTCCCGGGAGTTTGAGCACATAGAGGCCCCAGGTGGTCCATGAGGAGGTTATTTCTAGAATCAACTGCACTTGGGACATTCCAGTGCCCTGTCTTTAATTGCTTTTATAAACTGGCTGATGAGGAATCTGAGAGTATTGCTTATTTCTTTCTGGAACAGCCCACAAGCTTTTCTTAGTCATCCTCCAGAGTCACAGAGGAGGCCTGGAATGAGTCAGAAATGTGCAAGGGAAGATGACTTGGAAAGATGCTTTGTTGACTGCTTGGCTCTTGGTAAGGTGGGAGCAGGGCACAATTTGAGCTGGGATGAGAGGATACCCCAGACCACACAGTCAGTGGCAGCTGTGTTGGCCCAGTGATCACTTTAAAGTAGAAGGAGTTCAGAAGGGATCAGGAGCAAGGCTCACCTCCCTTTCTCCTGAGTTTCCACACAATCTGTTTACACCACAGTGTAACTGCACCACACTCTGAGAAACTTCAGAGGCTCCTCTTCCAGGGAGAGGAGAGGGGATGACAGAGCTGGCCAGCCCTAGCCGTTCCTCATCATTTGCTTCACTGCCAGTTTTTGGGCTGCTTGGAAGATGGGAACACATAGACCATTGGAATATGTAGATGATGCCCTGAATTCTAGCATACACAGTAGAATGGGAAAAGAGAGAAAGCCAGACAAATGTAGAGATTATTTCAGCTTTAGAATATTTAATTGATTAAAAAGCTTTGCTGTTGTTGTTGTTTGCATTTTCATTTATGGTCAAAGCAAAATTCCAGCTGTCTTCCCCTTACTGTGTCAATCCAGGCTGATCCAGCTTGTCTTCCTGACTTGACCTGGTGGAGTTACACAGAACAAAGTCATTTGCACATGATCCATGCTTACACTAAACTATTTGTAGCTCCTTATTTTCTTAAGCAACATTACCATTATGCCATCCCCTATACATTCTTCTCTATAAAAGACTGTCTTGATTGTTAGTGAAAATGACCCCAAAATTTAGTTCAAAGACCATAGATCCTAAACCTGGAAAGCTAATGAAGTTTTACAGGGATACAGAGTGGATATGACTTTGTCATTTATTTTAGCTCTTATATGTGTGCACATGTGTATGTCTGTATGTGTGAGGGGGTACATATATGTATTTGGGGGTGTGTGGACATGTAAGGCCCAAAGGGAAGACTTCAGGTTGTCATTCCTGTGTACTATGTTTGTTTGTCTTTATTGTTTGATTAACATGCTTTCTCACTGGTCTGGCACTTACCAAGTAGGTGAGGCTAGCTGGCCACAAACTGTAGGGAGTTTTATCCTAGCTGTGTGGGTATCTACATTCTTAGTTTTGGAGTATGACCCCACCAGAGTTTCTCCAACTGAAGATCTAAGAGGATCCTGAGGAGCACCCTGATAAAGCTCAGATTTCTGATCTTTCTTGCAGAGAAGCTATTTGGTATCGGTGGGGTAGGAGCTCCCATTTCTGATGAGCTTTTGGGCGCCATCAATGCTAGTGGTCCATCCTTGGCTTTTTACCTAGATGCCTGGCAAGTCTCAAGGCTTGCATATTTTCAATAATGGAACCTTAGCTTCTCCCTGGCCTCAAGCCACAGTCTTCCTCAGTCTTATGATCAGCCATTACTTTGAAATTGGTACTGAAGACCTTCACAAAATTATCCACAGACACAATCAAGTCGGTCATAACTTATGTTTAGGGATGGATATGATGGGACATGCCTCTAATCCCAGCATATGGGAAGTAGAGTAAGGTAGATGCCTATGAGTTTGAGGCCAGCCTGGTCTATGAGAGAAGGTTAACCTTCTAGTGAGATCATGTCTTAAAAAAAAATCAAGCCTAAAGAATAACAACAACAAAAATTATGTTCGAAGTGACAGAAAAAAAAAGAAAAAGAAAAAGAAAAAGAAGTTTCTCTTTTTGTTTTTTATCTCATGCTTAAAAGGAAGCCTGGGATGGAGATAACAGAGCTCATAGGTCTCTTCCTTTGCTATGTGCATTGGAGAACATGGATGTGAGGAAGATGCCCTCTAGTTTTTGACAAATGCCTTAGATGTCTGAAAACATGTTTGCCACCCAAAGCTTTAACTTTGAATATACGAGCATTTCTTGTTGCTTGACATACTCACTGTCAACTCTGTTATACCCTTATATGTTCCTTGAGAAAACTAACTCTGTGTTGGAGCCACACTCTTAGCTGGTGCAGGAGCTCCCCAGGCTCCATGGGAGATTCCTTGAACTCAGAACACTGGGTGCTGTTTTCATGGGAGAAGTGTGGTCACACCCAGCCTCCTGGGCAGGACAGTACATCTGGTCCACAGCTGTTGACACAAGTGGCAGGGAACTGTAACTGTTAGGATAAGGATGGATGACGGCTCTCCTTTGTTCCTGTTGCCAAGGATTGGGATCCACTTGCCCCAGTTTGAGAAACTGAATCATCTGAGACCAATGTGAGGCCACCCAGATGCAACAGCCTCTCTTTCAAGGGCATGGTTTTCTCTCCATTTTGTTATCAAGTTTGTCCACCATGTTTCTGCACCCATAACCTCTCAAAGAACATAGGTCCAAAGCCCATGTTCTTTTGAACATAGAACATAGCATATTCATAGAACTTGGGAGTGACTGACTGGATGCCATAAAGTAGGAGAGCCTTCCTGGTTCCCTCCGAAACAGATGTGCTCACCACTGGAGAGTCTACTCACTGTCTTTCCTCTCCTATTTGTTTGCTTCTAATTTCATTCTTCTGTTGACTGTCATTCACCACTGTCCTTCTCATTTGTAACTCACCTCCTCTTGCATTCTTTCATCCTACTCAACCATTTGCCCACTTAGCTACCTATCCATCCATTAATTTAACCAAAGCCCATTCTATATCCCATCATCTGTCTCCTTTTTTTAATGTAACCTTTCTTCCATGTGCCTGTTCATTCATTCACCTAACAAACATTTCAAAGGAACCATATATACTAGGAACAAGAAAATCAGGAAGAAAAATCCCAGCCTTTAAACATGAGTATGGAAAAACTTGGGAGTTTGTCAATAATGTGTCAATTTTTGTTTTGGACCCTTATCTTTCTAGGCTGACAAAGAACATTGCTCTCAGTCAGGTCCTAAGTCTTCCATGTTCTATGCAGGATAGTGGATGCATTCTTTAGGAGGCAGAGTTCCTGAGCTGTTGGGAAAGAACAGCTTGGTCTTTAAGCTATAGGTCCACGCATGTTTTAGCTTTGTCTTCTTTGGGTCTGACTACCCAGCCCTGGCTCAGTTTGGTGCACAGCTTCTCTGCAAAGAAAATGCTACAGTCCACAGCTGTATGAAGAATGAAGACATTAACCTTGGCTACACATTGACCTCAGTTGGGAAAAAAATACTGGAGTTGAGGCTATACCTTAGACCACTTAAACCTCAAATCTCAGGACTGGGGACTGTTTTCCACATTCTTGTATATAACTCCCCTGGAGGACTTCAATGTGTGGCCAAGAGATGAAGGATCAGTGACAATGACAACCCTCCTAGTCACCCCTTTCTCTGTTTCTCTGTGTAGGGTAATTGAAGGTAATTTCTTCCCTTTTGTGTTTCTGCACAGAGAGCTTGTCTTGATCTCCATCTGCTCCTACTGAGGTGGAGAATTGTTTTTTTTTTCTCCTTCCTATTTTCTGCCCAGCCACGTATATTAGACGTGAGAGGAGGTAATGAAATGTGGATAAAGAAACAATAGAGAAGCTAAGTGTAAGGCACATGTCTGTAATTCCAGCACTTGGGAGACTGAGGCAGGAGGATCATGAATTTGAGAGAGCTTGGACTACAAGTGAGCCAGTGTCTCATAAAGAAAGAAAAGTATCTTAATGGTAGCGTGTTCGATCTGGTTCTGGGCAAGTTCTGGGTTCGATCCTCTGGGCTCCATTCTCAACACTGAAGGAAACAAAAGCATGTAAAGGAGGAAGGGCTAAAGGAGAAGAGGCATGGCAAAGGAGAGGGAGGGAATAAAGAGAAGAGAAAGGGGGCGAGGGGAGGGACTGGGACTTTTAAATGCCTTGCCAGTAAGTTAGGTGTTAACAACCCATGCCTGTTAGTGTTATGGAGGCAAGTCTGACAGGACTGACTGACACTGCTTTATGTTGTGAACATGCTCAGTTCCATATAAAATAGCATAAAGAGACCCAGAGAGGCAGCTCCGCTGAGAATGAGGCATCAGGGGCTTTGAGAACCTAGATTTTGCCCTTGGTGACCTCATCTTTCATCTCATCTCTATTCTCTCAGCAACTGACTCGATCAGTTCTGAGCTTCTCCAAGGGAGCCCTATAACTGTTCATTGTTCTGTCCCTGGGGTCAGGCCAAGGACCTGGCCCTGAAATGAAGATGGTACCTCCAACACTAAGAGAAGGGAAGTGGTGAATGGCATGTTTGTGGTCCGAGAAAAGACCTAGGGTCCTTGTCCTAGTACCTCCCCAGGTCATGGTCAGGGTAGGATTCTCACAGCCATCTTGTCTATTGCTCAGGTTGTCTGGATCACAGCCACCCTGCCTTACTTTGTTCTATTTGTGCTCCTGGTCCATGGCGTCACACTGCCTGGTGCCTCCAATGGCATCAATGCCTACCTGCACATTGACTTCTACCGCCTCAAGGAGGCCACAGTGAGTGCCCAGGGTTCACCTACCTACCCAATGGCCAGGTGGAGGGAGGCTTCTTATGTTGGGAGGTGATGAGTGCAGTAACATAGCATTAAGAGGGACATACTTAAATATGCTTCTTTCTTAGTTGAATGTCTAGCTTACTACCGTGCTGTAGATCAAGGACCAAGAAGCAACTTCTTTCCTGTGTGACTGTGAGGGAGATGATAGACCACCGACCATGGTCTTGAAACTTGTGAAACAGAGCAGGCTTCCATGGGTTCTGCACCTCTTTAGCTCCCCCTCATTTAGTCAGCTGTGCAGGCACTGAGTCCTTAGTGCAGTCTCAGTGAATGAGTCTGCTTTCTCCCCATTATAGTGGGAGGTTGGGGGAAATCCAGAATAATAACAAATAGAGACATGGAAGACACTATCTCACTTAGTTTAGGTATATTGATGTAATTATAATAATATATAATATATACAACATACTCATATGTAATATATATATATATATAAATATTATAATATATAAATATGTAATATATCTCCAAGCTTGCATATTAGAGATTGTCTAGGGCCAAACCATGTCCTAGAGATTGGAGAAAAGCTGAAATATTTAGTCCACCAGCCATCTACTTTTGTCACCAGGGAGGGAAGCTAGAAAAGTAATTGGTTGCCACCGTGTGCAGAAATCACTGTCTTCTTAAGATCCCATCCTCATAGCTCCTGAGATGGCCAGGAGCTTGGTCTTGCCCTGTCAACCTCCTAGCTTAGAATTTCTAGTTTATTACATTTCTTCAAAATCTGGGGATTAAATGGATTGGTTGGACTACCAGGACATGATTACTCTGCTGTCTGACTCCAGGAGAATCTAGAAAGAGTCCAGGTTGTTAGCACATCTCCTAGTCTACCGCACTCTTAAGGCAGTCGTGCAGTCTGTAGGAAGTAGACGGTGATAAGTTCTGTTGACTGGTTCCAGGTGTGGATTGATGCTGCAACCCAGATATTTTTTTCTCTGGGGGCTGGATTTGGAGTCTTGATTGCATTTGCCAGTTACAATAAATTTGACAACAACTGTTACAGGTAAGCACCCTTTTAGTGTTTGCCAACACTAGGAATCCTGGAGTTGGCCCTTGTAGGAACAGAGAGGGTTTTATTTAGGCGGGACTGTCCCCTGTGGACCACCCTGGTCATTCTGAGAACCTTGATGTGGTCTATGGGATCCAAGGAGCAGATTTCACTAGAAGACATCTCTTGGGAAAGTTGAGGTCAGCAGCTAGAGGAGTCCATGGGGAAGGATCACCGCAACAGAGGAGCACAGCATGGCTTCAAGACATGGGGAAGCTGTCTGACTCTGTCCATCAGATACTTCATCAGGCTGGGGGAGAATGAACAGGATGGAAGGGCAAGCTGGCTCAGAAGTAAGACTTCAGAGCAAGTGGGACATAGAAGAAAACTCCAGTTTGGATAAGTGAAAACCAAATGCTACCTCCTCCAGGCCTTGTGCAATGAGGAGTTTAGAGCTGGAAGATTTGGGCCCCCCTCTCTCACTCCACTTAACAATTAAGGCAGAATAACTACCTTTGATTCAAGAAAGAACAGGATGAATGTTCAGCCAGGAGAGGTTTTAGGGAGGTTGGAAAATGAGGTGGCCATCCCCTTAGTAGGCTGCCACCATTAAGAGTCTGGGAGGATCATTGAGATTACAATAGGCAGATGTGGAGTGATGGCATAAGTTATGGTAAGGAATGACCTGGGCAAGACAGGGAGGCAGTGTGTCTGTGAATCAATGAATTGCTTTGCTTTGTTTGCTGAGACGAGCATATGCTAAAAGTCATTAGAAATAAGACAAGAAGGAAAGGTGGCTCATCTTAGCAACATTCTGAAATGACCATACAAGGAGCTAGGAGACAGAAAAAGACAGAGTTTACTTATAGAAAGAGTAATTCTGATCCCCAAGAGTTTACTGCATGCTTTTGGTTAGCTCTGTGCTATGCACTGCACCAGTAGGCACTTACACAGTTATGGCAAGGCTTTGAGGTCCATGTGACAGGAGGAAAATGGAAAGGAGGGATTACCTTTGAGGCTGAATCCGACTGAATGTTCCATAGATGGGCCAGTGGTTCATGGGCAGAGTAGGGATGGAGTCATGTGGACTGTCATGAGCAGCCTCTCTCTCTACCAGGGATGCTCTGCTGACCAGCACCATCAACTGTGTTACCAGTTTTATTTCTGGATTTGCCATCTTCTCCATCCTTGGTTACATGGCCCATGAACATAAGGTCAACATTGAGGATGTTGCCACTGAAGGTAGGTGGCCAAACCACTTTGCTTCCAGCTAAATGAAGAGAGATTGAGATGGCTTCATAACACCTCTGTAGTTGGAGAGGTCTGGCTATGGAGGCTTCTGGACTCCCATCTGTTGGACTTTCCCTTGAGGCCTGGCAAGGTTTTCATCCTGGTAACCTAAGCTGACTTGTACCTCTCGAAGTCCAGAGCATGGAAATTGGTTATCAGTTAGACTTCTAGTGTAGGTCATATCTGTCTATCTTACTATCGAGAAGTAGTAGAAATGTCTGTGTGTCAGGAGTCACGCTTGGAGGGACAGCCCTGATTTATAGCAACCTACTCCTTAGAGCCTTCTTAAGTCTTAGAGAGTAGGAACTCCCCCAAAGGAGGGTTAATTTCACTAATATCTAATTAAATCTTTGAGGCCCTCAACCCTCTTCACATCACTATTTTGGGGAGCAAGCCTGAGCATGAATTTTAGTGGGGACAAACTACATTCAAAACACATCAGCATACTTCCTTCCACTTAGTACTCCCAACGCTGCAAGGCAGGGGTTAAGAGATTCTCTTTAAAGATGAGCTAGGGAGAAGTGATGTTAGCATTTGGCTCCAGTCAGCCTGATTCTGGAACCTCTGTTCTTCTCTGTGCTCTTCTGGGTTCTTAAGGCCATAAGGAAGGTGAGACGCTGGGAAGGGCAACCTTTAATGGATCCCAAGGATCATGGATTTCTGAGAACCAGAGTAGAATCCCACAATGTAGGAGGCAGGTTGGCCACACATGTTTAGACAAGGTGCTGCTCTCTCTGATGCTTGTTTGATACACAGATTGTGTCCATTTGCTTTTTAACAAAACACCCAAGATAATTGATGCATGAAGTAACAGGGTTACTCACAATGTCTAATTGGTGCTCTTGCTTTGGGGCCTATGGTAGGACCACATGGTATAACACTCTGTTCACCTAATGGCCAAGGTGTAAAGCAGAGAGAGAGAGAGAGAGAGAGAGAGAGAGAGAGAGAGAGAGAGAGAGAGAGAGAGAGAGCGCTTGTGTCCCAGGATCTCCTACAAGGGTGCATCCTCAAAGAGTGGAAGACTACATTGGGCCTCATCTCTTGAAGTTTGAATCACTGTACAATTGCAACAGCTGGAGATCAAGTCTTTGACACAGGGCAGCTAGGAAAACAGAGATCCAGACACTCAATTGTGGCTCCCCATCACTTATTCCAAGATCCCAAGTCTACTCTGACCGAGTGTCCTGAGGGTAAAGCTCCCTTGCTCTGTGCAGCCTTTATTGAGCATGCCAGCCACTGATCAGGCCCTAATATTTCTTACAGGAGCTGGTCTTGTGTTTATCCTGTATCCAGAAGCCATCTCTACTCTGTCGGGATCCACGTTCTGGGCTGTCCTGTTCTTCTTGATGCTCCTGGCTCTGGGGCTAGATAGCTCAGTGAGTGATCTTTCTCAGCACACCTTTCCCTACCCCTACAACCCATTCCAGCACTGAGCCTGCAGGGCTGCTGCTGTCTGGTGTCTGTTTCCAAGGGCACTATTTTAATCCAAACAATGAAGTGAGTCTCCCTTCCAAATGATAGCCTAGATCAAAGCCAGGAACCTACAGGAACTCCAAATTGTACTGGGCCTCAGACAAGCCAGCTCAACACTCTACTTTTGCTGATGGGGAGACAGACTTCAGAAAGGACATGAATAGAATGTTCTGTGACCAGGCACTTGCCCATTCTTTATATTTTATTACTGACAACCAACTCAAACATTTTGGACCCTGTTTTGTTACTAGATCCTTGTTTTATTTTTATTATTATTATCTAGTCTTGTGCAAAGTTAAGTTCCTGACATCTTTTTATGTCTGTTTCCACCATTTATTCTTAAATGATGTAGGAAGGGGCTGGCCAACAGATCTTACTGCCTTTGCTTTTCACTTGGTGGATCTGCTAGTGCCCTGTGTTGGAGAGCAGTCTGAGGCTGATTCCAGACCCCAGGATAGAGTACTGGTGTTGATTAACAATGTCTGCCAAGGGCAGAGGAAAGGAATAAGAGACATGTCTGATTATTGTCTGCCACAATAGTGGCTCATAAGGAAGAGACTCCACAAGAGTCTGTATTTAAAGAGACCACTTTGCTTGGGGATTAAAAAGGCAGCAAGGAACCTTTGTCATCTACTATAGGATAAAATTTCCACTCTGGAGAAGTTCTTTGGTTGATGTTTCCAGAAGGTCCTATTTGTATGCACGTGTATCATTTGCGAGCTATATCCCTCGCTCTAGTCCTCATTGGTACCCACTCAGGCTGAGCTAGTCAGGGATCAGGGACTTGTTGCTGAGGCAGGCAAGAGTTAACTCTTCACCATCCCAATATAACCTGAGCTTGGTTGAGACTGGGGTAGAGAAAGGGCAAAGATGCTTAGGAGGAAGGCAGGATCTGCTATTTTCTGGAAAGTCTTATGTAACTGAGGTTGATACTGAACCACAAGAACCCCTTCATCCCCACCCCACCTTCCTGATTCTCTATAGATGGGAGGCATGGAAGCAGTCATCACTGGACTAGCTGATGACTTTCAGGTCCTTAAGCGACACCGGAAACTCTTCACGTGTGTTGTCACCATCAGTACTTTCCTTCTGGCATTGTTCTGCATAACCAAGGTAAGGATGGACATGAGACACCTTGGGCTTTCTAGGACTGTATTTAAAAAAGCCAGACATTCTCAGCCTTGGTACTGGGGTGGGCTGGGTGAGGCTGAGCACAATGGCTCTGTTAAACAGTATGTCTATAAGACAACAGATTCCTTTGCCTTCTGCTACTTCTGGGGCTGATGATCTCCAAGCACCATTATTTATCACTCGTTGACCTAGAGCCAGCAGAAGTTCCCTGGAAGCTTACCATGCTGTTTATCTAACAAAATACTTGCAGCCAGCAGCTCCTAGAGCCCTTGGTTAGAATGCAGACATACTGAACTATCCCTTAGCCCTGTTATAAATGTTTGTAACCAGAGCCCTGAGCAGGTGGGAATAGGGATGGATAGGATTTGGTAGATGTAGTTGGTGACTATTTATAGCCAACGATGACTTAAACCCTTTCTCTCTGTGCCCCAGGGAGGGATTTATGTCCTCACTCTGCTGGACACCTTTGCAGCAGGCACCTCTATTCTGTTTGCAGTACTTATGGAGGCCATTGGAGTTTCCTGGTTTTATGGTAAGTGAGTATCACAAGTGTTGGCCTCTAGGACTCTGGGAGTCTGTTTTATCTGGAAAGGGAAAGGGGGTTTCATGTCCAGGACAGCCACCTGGACGGATCTCCTGAGGTCAGCAGCTCCTGTTACACATAGCTCTGAGTCTTCTGCCATCTTCAGCTCATTGGGCTGTAAGACCTGGAAGATACCCGGTACCAGCATCTGAAATAGAATCAGTAGAGAGCTGCAGATTCCAAAACCAGACAGCTTGAGCGAACAAAACAGCTAAACTTGAACTTTAGGTGAAAAATGAACATACAGTTTTATAGATCCATAGGACCCAACTACTGCATAGAATCTACTGATACTGATTTTTTCTATTATGTGTTAGGACTTAAAATTTAAATAGATAGTCTGTATTTTATTTACTAAACTGCCAAATGTGTTATAACTTCGTGTTTCCCCTTGGTTAATCATGTTCTTACTCTTTCTGGAAGAGATCATGGTGAGAGCATTTGGTGGTCTCTTTTAGATTCTGGTTTGGGTGTCCATGTGCATGAACATGTATATGGACAGACAGACTGTTCTCACTGAAAGTCTATGCTAGAAGAAAGAGCCAGGCTGGGATTGAGGCACCTGGCTCCCCAGTCTTGCCCTCCCTTCTCTAAGCTCTGGTTTCCATCTTGTAAGATAATCGGAGTGACATCTGCAAGGTGACCGTCCCAGAGTTTGTCCGATCCCTTGTCTGCCATTATCAAGGTGCCTGCCAGGCTTCCTGCAGTCCACTGTGTCAATCTCCCGCCACCTGCCCTGACACGCTGCCAGAAGCTCACGGAATGGCTTCAGGGGGAGGCTCCAGTCCCGTATCTCTGGGATCCCTGTGACAAGCTTGCCCCATGTGCTCACAGGTGTGGACAGGTTCAGCAACGACATCCAGCAGATGATGGGGTTTAAGCCAGGCCTGTACTGGAGACTGTGCTGGAAGTTTGTGAGCCCCGCCTTCCTCCTGGTGGGTAGGGTGTGGCTTTGGTGCCTGTTGGTAGGGTGGCTGAGTCCAGGTTGGGGGCAGGGGGTGCGTACTTATTTTCTAAGGGAGGAGGTGCTGGGGTCTGGAAGCCCTGGTCCTGCAGGCCTTACATGGGATGGAGCGCAGCTCATCTTAGTGGGAGTTCAGCCCGGTCCCCCAGGGGCTGTTGGGCTGCCTCTTTTTGTTCTTCCTCCTGTTTCTTCCTGCACCCATCTTCCTTCCCTGCCCCTCTCATCCTGCAGTTTGTGGTGGTGGTCAGCATCATCAACTTCAAGCCACTCACCTATGATGACTACGTCTATCCTCCCTGGGCCAACTGGGTCGGGTGGGGCATTGCCCTCTCGTCCATGATCCTGGTACCTGCCTATGTCATCTACAAGTTCTTGAGCATAAGGGGCTCCCTTTGGGAGGTAAGTTCTGGGTGGCTGTTGTGACATGAAGGTGGGGGGAGGTGGCTGTCCTGTTGAGGTAAGAGAGAGATAGAGGATACTTGGGTAACAGCATACCTGCCTCGTTTGGCGGGAAGACCCATCTGGAGCCTCAGTTTCTACATCTGTAACCTGAGACTAACACTGTGTAGCTTGGAAGAGGACGCTTGGGTACCAGGTAGAGAACCTGGCCCATGAGAATTGCTTCCAGCATGCTGTTCTTCACACGAGAAGGCAAAGCTCAGCCATGCCTACTCCCTTTCAATGTGTGTGATGTCCTCAGATATCCCATTTCTCTTTGTCTGAGCCCGCTACCATTTTTCTAATCATCACAATATGCGCAGCCTAAACCAGGGGTTTCTGAAATGGTTGTGCATATATATATGTGTGTGTGTGTGTGTGTGTGTGTGTGTGTGTGTGTACATATATATGTAAATTATATATCTATACACACACAGAGGTACCTCTTATTCTGACTTAGTATATCATGACACTTATTTGGGCATACAAACTAGTGCTGTGGGCCTTTTCAAATGTCCATACTTTGTAAGGCAATGACTTCACCCCTGGGCTGCTTTCCCTGGGCTCCTGAGGCTCCCTCCCTTCTCCCTTCTTACAGAGAGTGGCCTATGGAATCACCCCGGAGAATGAGCACCACCTGGTGGCCCAGAGAGACGTGAGACAGTTCCAGGTAGAGGCAGAGCTGAACTTGAGTTGTGAGGGGCAGGACGTGGTGGGGTTCTGGTGGGTCCCTGTTGGATGTCCCCAAGCAAGGTCACAGTTAGGAAAGTCAAGATGGCAGCCACCTTAATCTTAGGGACTGAGGTGACAGGGCAGGAGATGAGACTGCTATGTCTCCAGCCAGCCTCCTGCTGCTGCTATTCTGTATTCTAGCCCTGAGATGCCAAGTGCTGGACTTCTGTTCTGCCTCTAAGTTGTCACGTTAGTGTCACCAAACAAAGCTAAGCATTTTATACCTTGAAGGCATAGTTGCAGGGCATTAATAGCGTGTTGCTGGCCCAAGCAGTGAGAGTGGTACCTGTGGACCTCCTTTTAGGGTGGTTTCTTTGCATCCAGCCTTAGCACCAATTAGGGAAGGTGTTCTGAGGTCCGGGCCAGCAAGGAGGCTATTTGTTTTGTCTGCTCTTTGCTTC
>JADRCD010229577.1:0-12615 GCA_019843815.1 Montemys delectorum | reverse complement strand
TCTGTCTGTCTGTCTCTCCTCTCTCTTACAATCACCATGCAAAAGTGACTAAGAGTCTGTATGTGTCTGTCTGTCTGTCTGTCTGTCTCTCCTCTCTCTTACACATACACATCTGTACACACACACACTTAAATGCTCAAACATGACACACACTTATACACACACATAGACATGTTCACACTCACTCATGCTCATACAAATACAGACTTATGCACACTCTCTCTCACACACACACACACTCAAACAGCCATATACACTCAAAACAAGTCCATACGCATGTATACCCACTCAGATACACACATCCTCCCAGTCACACACTGAAACACACATGAACACACACGCACATGCACATACATGCACACACATGTTGCAGTGCAGCCCCGTGTGCAGCAGCAGCAGGCTCCAAACTCCATGGATGACTAGAGTTCCAGAAGAGGAATGTCCTTCTTTCCCTCAGAACTCTTGGTTTCTCCATCTAAGACTTGGTTAAAAAAAAAAAAAAAAAAAAAAGGAGGTAAGGTTGAGGTTTGAGACAAAAAGAAAAGAGAGGGGCAGGAAAAAGATGGAAGAAAAAAGAGGGGGAAGGAAGAAGAGAAAGAGAAGGAGAGGAATGGAGAATACGAAGGTAGGGCAGAAGAAATGTCCATACAGGTTCAGAGTACATCCAGCCTTCACCTTGCCAGGAGATCCCAAATGTTCCTCTGAGTTACACCAAACTCTTCTTTTGTCTCTCTTCCTGCCAAAGCCTGGATAGGCTATCAGGGCATCTTGGATAGACAGGTGAAGGGTGACAGTCACACTAAAGGAGAAGTGGTGTAGGAGGACCAGACGAGCAGAGATGAGGGAACCCACTTACCCACAGGGAAAGACTGTGGTGGGAATCAGGCAGGACAGTGCACACTGGCCATGCTCCATCCCAGCAGGTACAGCCTGAGTAGCAAACAGTGCTAGGAGGGACAATTCAGAGTCCTGCTCCTATCTGCTGGGACCATATAAAACCGTGCAAAGGGGCTGAATATGGCTGAGACATGCTGTGTGGATAGAGGCCCCACTTAGTATGCATGAAGCCCCAGGCTCTATCCCCAGCACCATATAAACTGAATATGATGGCACCTGCCATCCTAGCAACGGGGGAATGGAAGCAGGAAAAGCAGGAGTTCAAGGTCATTTCCAGCTTCATAGTAAGTCTCCGTGCAGCCTGGGTTATATAAGATCCTATAGGAAACAAGGAAGGAGGGAGGAAGGGAGAGAGGGAGACAGACAGGCAGGCAGGCAAGTAAGCAAGCAAGCAAGAAAGAAATGCTTACTAAAGCAAGTGAGATCCCAGAAAGCAGCCTGCAATCCTATTGACCTACTGAGCAGAATATGTTGAAGACCCACAAGTGCCACAGAGAGTGCCAGGTGTGGGCAAAAGTGAACAAGTGTAAGCAGGAAAGGACATTCTCGAAGACACAAACAAGTCAGCAGTGTCGATGAAGCAAATGCCCCAGAGAAAACAGACACTTTACAAAGAATGGTAACTAGATGATGTGCGCTGTGGTCAGTGGGGTCCTCTAAGGTGACACTGGAGTGAAGAACTAAGAAATGAGAAATGTCCATGCAAAGCTGGGCAGGGTCCCAGGCAAGAGAAACAGTAGATACAAAAGAACCATCAGCTTGAGCAGCTTTGGCCCATCAGAAGACTATGGACGGGAGGAAAGCAGAGCCCTAGAGGATACTACTGTAGCAAATGCCTTGTTTCCATGGCAACCTCAACACTGAGCTCCAGTACCTCTGCTGGATCTTCAGGAAGTAGAGATGGATCTGGAAGGCCGGCCTTGAATCATCGAACTCAGGGTCAAAATTAATGGTACCTGCTACAGAATGACACGCAACCAACTCCATTTTGCAAACCTCCAACAGCAATGGTGTATGTCTACACAATGGACTACTCTTCAGGCACAGGCAGGGACATAGAAAAGTGATGGTGTTTACAGGAAGTGGATGGGACTGGAGATCATCACGTTAAGTGAAATAAGCCAGGCTCAGTAGAGCAAACTGCCTATTTTTGCTCATATGCAGAAAATCTGGACTTAAATATAGGTCGGCGACATGAGAATAGAAGGACCCTTGATACAAGGAAGGAGCAGTAGACAGGGAAACAGGCCGTGGAAGAGGTTTCAATGTGGGCTAAATACATGTCAGACATGTTGAAACATATCGAAGCAGAACCCAATGCTGTGAAGCAAATATATGCTAACAGCAACAATTTATAAAAAGAGGAAGACTTCTAATGATCTTTAAAAGATTAAAGAATGTTTTAAGATTTTTTTTCTGTGTATGTACAAGTGTAGGTTTGCACACATGAGCCCAGGTGTCAACGGTGTCCAGTACAGGGC
The DNA here is from genome assembly GCA_019843815.1 of Montemys delectorum. NCBI lineage: Eukaryota > Metazoa > Chordata > Mammalia > Rodentia > Muridae > Montemys > Montemys delectorum. Next base: position 10,237 of record JADRCD010229577.1, on the reverse strand, counting down.
ATTATATCCTGGGAGGTGAAGTTATAGGGGATTGTAAACGGTTCTGTGTGGTTTCTGAGAACCTAACAGTCCCTCTGGAAGAACAACAAGCCCCAGTAACCACTAAGTCACTCTGGGCCCTGAAAGGTGTTTAAAAGAAATTTTCTGGGGCCATAGAGATAATTTGATGGGTAAAGGAAATACAAGCCTAGTGACCTCGGTTCCATCCTGAGAACTAAGGTAAACATGGAAGGAGAGAACAGACTCCACTGACCTTCACACATGCACCATCGTACATGTGCCCACACAATCCCTCTCTCCTTCTCCCTCTCCTTCCTTCTCTCTCTCTCTCCCTCTCCCACTGCCTCTCGGTCTCTCTGCTTCTCTGTCTGTTTCTTCCTCTCTCTGTTTGTCTGTTTCTTCTTATTTCTCCTCTTCCTCCTCCTCTTCCTTCTCCTCCTCCTCCTCCTCCTCCTTTCTTCTTCTTCTCCTTTCTCTCTCTCTCTCTCTCTCTCTCTCTCTCTCTCTCTCTCTCTGTATTTCTTTCTGTGTGTGTCTGTCTCCGTTTCTCTGTCTGTCTGTCTGTCTGTCTGTCTGTCTGTCTGTCTGTCTATCTCTCTGTGTTTCTCTCTCTCTTCCCCCGTATGTGTGTGTCTGTGTGTCTGTCTCTGTGATTCTTTTTCTCTGTATGTGTGTCTGTTTGCCCATCTGTGTTTCTTTCTCACAAAGAGAGAGGCACACATAATAATAAAATATATATTTTAATTTATAGTTTTCAGTTAAGTCTGTACAAACAAAACACAAAGATCATGCTCTCAGCATGAGAGAGAGCTGGTAGCATGTAAAAACAGAAATACTTTTGCTTCCAGGTTCTGGGTTTATAAGTAACTTTTTTTTCTTTTTGGCAAAATATTTTCAACATCATCACACCATCTTCCAATTTAAAGGGGGAGAAAAAAGAAAGAAAGAAGTGTAGACAGAGCCTGGCCAACCTTAATAGAGGAAATGGCAGCCGCAGGCCAGCTCTCAGCCCGCCTTAATTTAGCTTCATTCTTTCTTCCCTAGAGGAGACTGTGCATCATAACCAGGTTGCAGAACTGAGTAGGTGTGAAATGCAAGCTGATCAGAATCCCTCACTTGCCATTGAACTTCAAAGTCAAGGCCAAACAGCCCATAAAAATAGTTCTCATTCCGAGGCCTTAATCTTTTTCATACATCTCCCCCTTTTGGGGTGACTTTTATCATCCCTGTTGAATAGTAAGTGACAGTTATGTGCATCCTCCACAAAAACAAAGACAGAGTTCCCCAGGGGTGGGGTTGGTTCACGAGGAGGCCAAGCCCTAGCCTTATCAGATATGTTTGTCGATGGGATTACAGACAAAACCCTAAAGACTAGACCTGGAACTGGGGAGACTAGCCTACAAAATGTTCTCCAAACAAACATGAAGCCCTGAGTTCAAACCCCAGCATCTGCACAGAAATCCAGGTATGGTGGAGAATGCTTGTAATTGCAGAACTGGGGAGGCAGAAGCAGGAAAAGCCCCAGGTTCACTGACAGGACAGCACAGCCTATCGGGTGAGCCCTCCCACCCACTCTTTATAAAGGTAAGTGGGACCTGGAAAAGCCAGAAAGATTGACTTCTGACAGCAACACATACAAGCGCCCATCTATACATGCACACATGCACACTATATGACACCCCAAAATAAAGATCAGCCATGCACAAAGGGCCACTCAGTGTGCTAGTGTTGATAAGCATTTATCAACTGCCTAAGGAGAGTGCCATGGGGCTGGTTAGACAGCTGCTTTCAACCCACCCACCTACAGGAAGTAGTAACTGCACCACAGAAAGACAGATGAGGTCAGTGCCCAGAACTTAATAGCCAAGGTGATCTAAGATCATGGGCCTTCACTACTAGGTTCTTGGTACAAGCAGTTTTTATCATTGAAGTGAATAAAGAATAGATTGGCAGATACTGAAAGTGGAAAAGTGTCCATATTAAAGAAAGTCGGGGGGGGGGGGGAGCTGGAGAAATAGTTCCGTGGTTAAGAGCACCAGCTGCTATTGCAGAGGACCCAGGTTCGGTTCTCAGTACCTATGTGACAGCTTACAATTGTCTGCAGCAACAATCTCAGAGGTTCTGATACCTTTTTTGGAGCCTCTGAGGGAGTGAAGCACACATATGGTACATGAAGGCATAAATCCATGTGTGAAAAATAAAAAGTAAAAATAAATTCTAAAAAGAAATCAAGCCAGGTATGGTGGTGCATACTGGTGATCCCGGCACTGGATGGGTTGAGGCAGGAGGATTGTAAGTTCAGGGCCAGTCTCAACTACATAGCAAGTAGTTCAATCAATCAATAAATAAATAGGAGAGAAATTCAAAATTTACACAGGGGAGCTGAGAGTGTTGCTCGGACGTAGAGTGCTTGCCTATGTTTTAGTCCACAGGTTCTGGGCCAGCATTAGAAAAAGAGAAAAGGAAGAAAGGGGAGGAGAGGAAAGGGGAGGGGAAGGAAGGGGAGAGGAGGGAAGGGGAGAGGAGAGGAGAGAGGGGAGGGGAAGGAAAGAGGCAAGATACAGAAAAAAGCTGTAAATAACAATAATAATAATAATATAATAATAATAATAATAATAATAATAATAAACATGTATACAGTAATTACAATGTGCCCACATTACACTAAGCACTTCTGTGTCCCTTTAATTTTAATGACAACTCTTTGAAGAGAATGCTGTTATCTTTCTATAGGCAAAGGGGAGGTTAGACAGCTTGCCCAGGGTCATAAAGCTACTGAACAGAGTGGGTGAAATTTCAACCCAGGCATCCTTGCTCTTACGTAACTGGTCTTTGTCATTATTTCATTATTGTTAATGATTTCGTTAGTGCACTCATAAATCACAACTATTGATGCTTAATAGTTATATTTTATAATGTGTGAGATATGTTTACCTGTATGTTTATCCCAATGACATCACTGTTTGTGATAAGAAAGAAAGAAAGAAAGAAAGAAAGAAAGAAAGAAAGAAAGAAAGAAAGAAAGGAAGGAAGGAAGGAAGGAAGAAAAAAGAACGGGGGCTGGTGAGATGGCTCAGAGGGTAAGAGCACTGACTACTCTTCTGAAGGTCCTGAGTTCAAATCCCAGCAACCACATGGTGGCTCACAACCACCTGTAATGAGATCTGACGCCCTCTTCTGGTGCATCTGAAGATAGCTACAGTGTACTTATTCATAATAATAAATAAATCTTTGGGCTAGAGCAAATGGGGCCGACTGGAGTGAGCAGAGGTCCTAAATGTCAATTCCCAACAACCAGATGAAGGCTCACAACTATCTGTACAGCTACAGTGTGTACTCATATACATAAAATAAATAAATCTTTAAAAAGAAAAAGAAAAAGTGAAAAGAACAGAACAAGACCCAACTCATTTCACAGATGAGAGGAACAGACTTCAAAGAAGGTCAATAAAGTTGTACCTGTCCTTAGCTTATCACCCCTAATCCACTGTAGCATCATGATACCAGATTTATTCATTTCATTTAATATATTTATCCATTCCGTTTAATCCGCTTCAGCATCATGGGCATGATACCAGATTTATACCACGATGTTCCAAGCAGTTAAATGCTGTGTTTCCAGTTTGAGTGTGCTGAAGGGAGATGGGAAGGCTCGAAACAAATGATACGTGTTGCATAAGAAAAGAAAAAGAAAGGACAGCTTCCCTGGGGACGAACCTCTTCAGCAGCAATCCAAGATGGCGGCAGTTGGCCTCTAGCCAATGGGTTGCAAAAGGTGATGGGAACAAGCAGGCTGCGGGGGAGTGTGTGCAGCATCTACCGAGTAAGTGATAGTTGTATGCAGTGGGTGATTCCCCCAAGAAGCAGAGAAACTGTAACCCGGAGCACATTTGAGGAAGAGGATGAATCCACACTCACAGTAAATAGATGATGTTATTGGGGAGCCAGCTGGGCTCCTGTGGGTCACAAGAAGCTTTCTCTTCTGCTAATGTCACTTCTGAGCAGTGACGGGTCTGGAGCCAGTCAGACCAGGGACAGGCTTGTTCTGAAGCTCTGGCTTCTGAGTGTGTGTAGATACTCCTGGAAGCTGTGCTCCGAGAATCAGGCCCCTGGTGGCTTTCAGTCCCTCCTCCACATGTCTGGCCATGTCTGGTTTCCGGGTTCTCCTCCATCGTTTCTTCCAGTCTTTCTACCCTTTCTTCACCTGGACCATCTTGGCTGTCCTTTGTATGATTAGCAAAAGCAATTAAGTGAGTTTTTTCTTTCCTTTTTTAGTGTTTAATTTTACCATTTCCCATGGCAAAACTGGTATTTTCTTCTTCATCCCCTTCCACCTATGCTTTCTCTGGTACCCCCAATAAAATCACAGTGAATAGAGGTGAGTCCTTTCCTCTAGATAAACTGAAGAACCAGAGGTCACAAGTAGAGAACATCATTGCGGCCAACTTGGCATGTCCGCAGAGCCTGGAGGTAAGGAGTAATATAATCTGTAATAGAACTATTTCCAACAGACATGTGCTGCTTTTGTCTAATTCTGTACAAATCTGACATGGAGGGGAGAGGCCTAAGCCTCAACTTCTTGCTTTCGCCAGCCTGCCTGTGTCTGCCTGTCTGTCTGTCTGTCTATAGGCCTACGTGCACCCCTTGTGTGCCTATGTAGCAGCCTTCCTCTGGAGTGAATAAAGTGTATCTGATCTGCTTGTGAGTCCCAAAATCTCTTCATACTTGCAGTGACCCTGGCACTTGAGTGTGAACCTGACAGCAGGGTTCATAACCCCAGCATTCAGGAAGCTGAAGCAGGAGGCTAGCCTGTACTATATAGTGAATTCCAGGCCAGCCTTGGCTACAGTATGAGAACCTATGTTATTTTCTATTCAGCAAAGGAGGCAGCAACCAAGCACAGTGCAATTAACAGAACTGACTCTTTGGTCAGATCCCTTGTGTGGGTTCCAAAAGTTTCCTTAATTCTCTATGCCTTGGTTTTGCTCATCTGTGAAATGGAGACATTCTTAATACTAGCAAGATTGTTTTAACTAGATGAGAGCCCATGTTTGAGCAGTGAGCACAATGCCCAACTCTACTTAGTATGCCTCTGTCTATGAACCTTGTGTCTCACACTATTATGGGCCACACAAAGCACTTAACAAATACTGTGATCATTTTGGACATTAATTCCACTAGAGTTTCCCCCCCGCCTCAAATCTCACTGTGCAGAGCAGCATACACCTTTAAACCCAGCACTTGGGAGTTGAAGGCACAATGATGAGGATCCTCAGATACATGGTGAGTATATTGAGTTTGAGGCTAGCCTCAGCTACCTGAAACCCCATCTCTAAAGGGGGAGCTGGAGGGCTCAGCGGTTAAGAATGCATACTGGGCTTATAGAGGACCAAGGTCAGTTCTCAGGCCCCACATGGCGGTTCACAACTGCCTGTTACTCCAGTTCCAGGAGATCTGGTGCCCTTTTCTGGCCTCTATGGGCACTGTATCCATGCAGGACACAGATAGACATGCAAGCAAACACTCATACACATGTAAAAATTTTTGAAGGATCGTTAATTCTAGAGACAGATCTCCCAGGTTTTATTCTTTTTTATTGGAAATTTTATTTATTTGCATTTCAAATGTTATCCTGTTTCCCCTCTGCAAACTCCCTATCCCATTCCCTGCTTACCCTGCTTCTATGAGGGTGCTCCCCCATCCATCTACCCACTCCTACCTCACCGCCCTGGCATTCCTCTACACTGGGGCATCAAGCCTTCACAGGACCCAGAGCCTCCCTCCCTCCCGTTGATGTCCTTCAGCTCCTTCAGTCCTTCCCCTGACTCCTCCACTGGGGTCCCTGTGTTCTGTCCAATGGTTGGCTGTGAGCATCCACATCTGTATCGGTCAGGATCTGGCAGAGTCTCTCAGGAGACAGCTGTATCAGGCTCCTGTCAGCAAGCACGTCTTGGCATCCACAATAGTGTCTGGGTTTGGTGACTGCATTTGGGATGGATCCCCAGGTGGGGCAGTCTCTGGATGGCCTTTCCTTCGGTCTCTGCTCCACTCTTTGTCCCTGTATTTCCTTTAGACGGGAGCAATTCTGATTAAAATTTTGGAGATGGGTGGGTGGCCCCCAGGTTTTATTCTTGTCTCTAACACTGTTATAGGCTCTCTGGATCTTTACAAAACTGGGATAAGAATATCCCCATGCTGTGGCAGGTGTGGTAGTGCCCATGTGTAGTCCCAGCTGGGGTCACACATCTGAGGCCAGGCTAGAGGACATACTGAGACACTGTCTGGAAACCCCAAAATAACAAGGACAGTAATGATGGCAGTAATAACACTCACTTTAGACATCTTGAGAAATAAAAGGGTTAATCTAGGGCCAGAGAGATGGCTCAGATGGTAGAGTGCTTGGCACCAAGCCTGGTCACATGAGGTCCATTCCCACATGGTGGAAAAAAAGAGAGCCAACTCCTGCAACGTGTCCTCTGCCTTCCACCTATGTGCTGTGGCAGGCTTGCATGTACACACAGATGATAGATAGATAGGCAGATAGACAGACAAACAGACAGATAGATAGATAGATGATAGATAGACAGATAGATAGATGCAATTTTATAAATGTAAACTATTCTATGGACTATGCTTAGATAGTACAATGTGTATAACGATACATTTTATAACTGGCTAGCCATCCGGCATAATTAGGATCCCAACATATAGCAGAGTCAATGAAGAGGAAGGGAGTCAGCACGGTTCTCCACTCTATCACCTCCTATTGCCATTCCCAGAGAATTCCTCAAGTATAGAGCTACAGGGGGAGAAACATCCAGTAAGGAAATAATCACTCCTTCTAGTCTACACTGGTCCATTGCTCATGGCCTTGCCCTGCATCCGTAAAACAGATGAGCAGCCTCGGAGGAGACATTCCTTCCTGTATTCACTACCTATTACTGTGTGACCACCTCTGCCAACAGATTGACTTAAGACAACAAGTCCTTCATTCATTTGGCTCCCAGATTCATTATTTGGCAGGCATCAGCAGAAATGGCCTCTTCCTATCATCTCTCGTCTTAGGCTACTGGGTAGAAGAAAAGATCTGGGGAAACAAAATCTATACAAGATCTCTAGCTCATGCGACAATGCTGTCCTGCGAGCCTGTGATGGCAGCTCTACATCCATAGATTTCCTCAGGTGGCTGGTGCCAAGACCAAACATCCCAAGTTCCTTGGAAGGAGTTGAAATGTCTTAAGGTTCTAGCTTTATAACTAGCATTTCCACTAGACTTCACCAGTCACTCAAGTTTGCTGAAGACCAGGGAACTAAATGGACACCATCTCCCCAGATAAGGGTTATTAAGAATGTGTAGCCACTGGCAACCTTCCAGATCTCTCCCCAGTCTCTCCCCAGAAGCTTGAAGGAACCAGAGTTCCCATAAGCCTTTGCGGCCCATGAACACTTCTTATCCCAACTCTGCCGGTGCTTGAAGACCTCTCCTTTTGGAGTGAGTCCTTCAGAGATGCTCTATAACAGACCCTTAAGTCTCGCTGTCCAAACAGATGATACCCAGGGCATCCAGGGAGCCATTGTACAGAAGCACACATGGTTGCTGCTGTGTTAGTTCTAAAAGAAATGAAAGAGGTGCAGCCATTCATACTGGGGTCGATCATGTCGATTGAAAGCACCAGCTCCATGACAGTTTGGATTTCGGCAAACATAACGGGAACTAAATGATGGTGGGACCCAAGGGTACCAAGTGGTCTGAGTGGGGTAGGAAGGAAGTAAATTCAGCTTATAAGTCCTGTATCTGTATCTGCAGCTAAAAGTGCTGCTGGCAGGAGGAAAAGGGGTATGCCTCCCCTTAGGGTGATTCATCATGTGACCTAAAAGGAGTTATCAAGAGAACAGAAGGCTATGAAAAGCAGGGCTTGGGACAACAGGATGAGAGAGTGAGTGTGAAGACTCAACTACCACATTTGAGGATTGTGGCAGTCTCAGAGCTGATGTAGCCCCTCTGATTTTATTGGTGTCTTCAGTGAGCAACGAGTCCTTATACTCCTCTGCCATGTTCTCTCAATAAATATCCCTAATCGTCAAGAAAATAGTCAGAGGCCAGGCATGGTGGCACAACACTTTAATCCTAGCTCTGGGGGAGGCAAAAGCAGGCAGATCTATGTAAGTTCTAGACCACCAACCCGTATAGTGTGTTCCAGGATGATGTAGAGAGGCTGTGCCTCAAAAAAAAAAAAAAAAGAAAGAAAGAAAGAAAGAAAGAAAGAAAGAAAGGAAGGAAGGAAGGAAGGAAGAAAGGAAAGGGAAGAAAAAAGAAAAGAAGGAAAGGAAAAGAAAAGAAAAAAGAAAAAGACAGTGGATGCATTGTAGTTCACATAACTAAAAACTAACAGGACCCACTTTAAACATCATGGAGAAAGAAGTGGAGAGAATGGAAAAGCCCAGAGGTTGGACAGCAGTGTTGTGAAGTCCTGCCCTCTGAACAGACCACGGCCACTGTACCCAGGAACCCACTGCAGGTCAGCTGCACAAGACTTATGCACAGTTGAGTGTGTCAGATCAGTGAACATCTCAGCAGGCACCATTTGAACTCAGTAGATTACAAACAAGCAAAGGGAGAGAAAGGAGAGGGGGCATGGAAGTGTGAGAAGATTGAAGGGTGGATACACTCAGGATACATTGTTTACATGTATGATATTGTCAGAGAATAAATAAAAGACTATTTAAAAAAAACTACCCCATTTTATGCCTTTTATTCTTTCCTTGGATCTCCTAAAAGGAAATGATGAAATCGTGGCTCATGGAATTATTTAATTTATTATGTAATATACAATGCACTAATGTAAGTGTCCCCAGAGGACAAAGGTCAGGCCTGTCTTAGATGTTACATACATGTTGCTCACTGGCCACATAAGCCAGCTCTTAATAGATGAGAGTTGGACGACATGGCCTCTTAATGGAGCTTCCCATGGTCCGGTTCCCATCCCTGGCTCCAACCATCTGACCAGAATTATAAAGAGGCACTCCATCCCAGGCAGAAGTTTCCAGACTACAAAACATGTCAATGAGAACTCCTCCGTGCCCAGGCGAGGCTCCCTGGGTTTGCTCTTTGGTCCCCACAGCTCGCACGTGGTCCCCATCTGGAAGCCCATTGACGTCACTGGGAACTTCACGGATGGAACAGATGAAGGGCGGGCAGTCTAGTCTTCAGCCTGAACCTGTCAAGAAGCACTCCGTGATCAGAAGACCAAAGCCCAGTGGTACCCAAACAGGAGGGCAAGTGGAGTGTTGACTGGCTGCTCTTCTGGACACTGGTGGTGGAGACCTCCGCAGGGAGGCTTGCCTGCCCCAAACATTGATTCCAGCTCTGATCCAGCTCCCTCACAGCAGCCTGGCCCTGCCTCCCATCCTGGCTCCGAGCTCCTCACCCCTGGCTCCAACCCCCCACCTCCCTCCCACCAGTCCCCAGACAAAAACAAAAGACCCATTACTGAGTTATTAGTTTTGTCTCGCGTATCCCTCCAAGTGAGACAACTACTAACCCCACTTTGACTTAAAATGTTTAACAGATTTGCCCAGGTCTAATTTCTGTCACCGTGTTTACAGTACCAGGGAACCCAGAGAAGAAAAGTAGGAGGGCCGGACTTGTAGTGGCGGGACAGTGAAGGGGGTGAAAAGAGGGGCCAAACTTCTTCAAAGGGCGACAGTCTTCCTTGCGGCTTGCAAGCGTTTTCCTCTTCTAGGGCTGTCCTATAATCACTGCTCCAACATTCACCAGGGCGGTGTTTACATCCAGCACCATTACGGCCAGGGAGACAGGCGAAATTAAGGCCTCTGCTCTCTGTTCCTGGAGGCCCCATTATCTTTCTCCACACACACACACCCCAACCCCATTTCATCAAACGCCTCCAATATATGAGGGGGTAAAAAGCCTTTAATGGCGTTTTGAAGATCTTAAAAGCCAGGCGGTTTGTTTGAAAAGGGAAAAGACAAGACAAAGAGTGGATCCCTGGGTCCACTTCTGGGGATTAGGGGGTGGGGATGGGGACACGAACTTTGTTCTCTGTTTCTCTCCCTCTGCCAAAGTAAGTGTTAGGTCTAAGATTTGTCTTGGATGGACAGGTGGACCACACCAAGCTGCCCATGGTTAACCTCTTTCCCAATCATGCTGAGAATCCATCTACACCCTTCCCCAGATTCCTTCTTCCCTCTCTCTCTCCCTCTCTCTCCCTCTCTC
>JADRCD010229576.1:440-21721 GCA_019843815.1 Montemys delectorum | reverse complement strand
CCTAATTGATTGAAATCCAAAAATATGAGGAATTAGAAATTTATTGACTGTCATCCAATGGTCTCTCTAATTTGGTAATTGGGGAAATAGGTCCAATATTATACAATCCATATACACTTTCAGCTTGTTTGTGACAGTGTCTTCTGTGTACAACATACTGGTCTTGAGATCTTGCTTCTCCTATCTCAGCCTCTCTATTAGTAGTATTGTTTATTTCATGTTCTTACACTATACTATGGTTTTCAGAACAGCTTACATATTTTAAAAGTATTTATATACCCAAAAGAAATGTAGACAATTAAATTGGGAGGTGGTTTGTAAGAAAACAAACAACAAAGAGTAAGACTGAATGCATTGCTTGATGTTTGTAACTCTTGTACCATAGTAAGAGCCAAGATTTTAAGCTCTACTAAATACAAAACAAACAGACAAAAACACTTTCTATATTTATGTTAATTTAAGAAAATATTAGTAGTGATGTATTATTTTGAAATATACAGTTAATATATTTGGAGTTATTTAAAATTTATATTGAGAAAAACGTATGTATTTTCAGTATTGCCATAGACAAGCATCTACATAAACTGTTAAACTAATTGTTGTTTTATATCAAACAACTTTTATAATACTCATTTTTATTGTTATAATATTTTATAAATTTTAAAGAATATAACAAAAAATACAGTAGGTATTGAAGGGGAGGTCTCTGGGAAGAGTTGGGGTACAAAAAGAAAACAAGAATGTGATTTAATTCCATATACTTAAAAAAAGTTTTTAAATGTTAACAAATTCAGATAAATTGAAATCATGTAACTTTTCTCATTATAATGCAATGAAAGTTAAAAAAAATAGCTAATATTTTTTGTATGGCCTTAGCTTGCAGCACAATCTAAGTTGATTATAAAAATAACTCAACAAAGTATTTTGATTATATATCTTATAGATGATATAGCATATACTCACACACATATATACATATATTAGACTATCAAATGTATGCCAAAAGACGTAAAGAAAGTCTCCCAAAGACACAGACCCATGGCACTAGAATAGAGTCAGATGTGCCTGACTATGTGACCTGGATGTTTGACCTCACTAGTCACACTGCCATAAAAGAAGAATTACAGAATACTAAAATTAAAAGTATGTGTACCAGCATCAGCCTACACATCCTTGAATCCTGTGGACACTGATGTGTGACTTTGTACTGCTTAAGGGCTTCTCTGAGTCTCAATTTCCTTCCCTGACACATGGAGCAATTAACATTTACCAAAGGAGATGAGTACAGAGTAAGGAAAAGTAGATGAAACACCATACTGTCTCATGTTTTATCATTCCCTATTTGATAAGGAAGGAAATGCCGCAGCTACTGTCTTCTTTCACTCTCTTCTCAAACCACCAACTAAGATGACAGCTCTTGGTCAGACAGTTGGAAAGTCCTAAGTTACGGACTCCGTGTGTGCACCACAGATCTGTGACAGAAGAAAAACAAGAGTTCTGGATGCTTCAATATTTCTTACAACTCTTTGGAAGTAGCCATAATTCATTCCATCCTGTGAATTGTATGCTGGTAGTATAACCTCATTTCTGCACTATTAGGGGCCTGTAAATTCCTCTTGTATAAAATAACAAAAAGAATTCTAATTTAGTTCTCATTCAACCAAAACAAAACAAAGCCTCAATTTTAACATGTGCTATGCTCCCTGAGGAGACTGGAAAAGCCAAGCATGGCTTCCTGTTTTAATGTCTGATCTTCTAAATAAGCTGACAAAAAGGGAACAGATTTCAATTGAATTTATCAAATGTTGATTATTTTGTGGTACCAGTTATTCTGGCTCTATAATTCTGTAAACACATTCTGATGTAAACAACAGTGCGAACAGCATTTTTGAATGCTCTGACCGTGCCCACAACACAACAAGAAGCAGTAATTTATAACTCGGACTAATAATTAGAAGTAATTAACTACTAGAAGCAATTAGGAATAGTAATCTATTTCTCAACATAATGTAATGAGCTGCTTTTTCTATGTATGTTTGAATATTTAGCAGCCAGTAATTTGTTTTAGAAGAAAGAAAGAAATGTGCTGTTTTGTTAACAATCTAGATGCCTGGCTTGTAAATCCATCTGGCCCATTAACGGGGAGGTTTGACAAATCACTGGAAAGAACACTGCAGAAATGAGTTCCATGCCATCCTTGTAATGCAGTGGTCTCAGTTTCATAGTTATTTAGTGGCTAATTGAATATTTTCTGAGTATCTCCTAGGTTTTATGTCATATGTGCTAAAAACTGGATAAATATGCTGAGAAGTATGAATGCCCAACGAGTTAAAGAAACAGCATAGGACGACTCTGAGTTTGATCCTTCAAACCAGCATTCCCTTGAGTGGTCTGTAAATGAAAGGGTTAACTAGATGAAGAGGTAAAAGGAGTCTCTGCCACTGACCAACACATAGAGGAAAAACCCAGGGGCAAGAATGCAGTGAACCTTTTCAGTGAGCTGAGACCTAGAGAACTGGAGGCCCTACCACTGAAAGCTAGGAGATTTGGTACCCACATACACATCAGCCACATTGAAGAGTTCAGCCCTCCCCTAACTAGCAATGCAAGATCGTAAGGGATGAATTAAAGTTGCATTTTTCAAATGATCCTCTGATCATCTACCTGAAGCAAAAATAAGGAACTGGGACAGAAAATGTAGAGAAGCCAACTAGCATGCCAATCAGGGATTCAGCTGAATGATAAAGTAGCCATGCTTACAGCATGAATGAAGAAATCTTATCTGAATCAGGTCAATTTAGGAAATGATCAGAGCTGAAAATGAACTAAATATAACTATTGAATAAAGATCCAGGAAGTGACTTGTGCAAATCATAAAATGACCCAAAAAAATGAAAGACTAGGATCAACTTGCATGTTTGAGGATATGTTGAGTTAGAGAGATCCAAAAGACATGAAGTGGAGTTCCTGACCAGTCAGAGGCCTATGACCTTCAAAAGTTCACAGTGGTATCCACTAAAGACATATTTTGGGTGTCATCTGCACAAAGAAGATCTAGCTGAAAAAAGGCTTAGGATAAGAAGAAACTCCAGTCTGCTCAAGAACAGAGCTTGAAGAAGCCAGACAGTTCAGCCCTCTGCTTCACTTCCCAGGTTCCCCCACTTAATCCTCTGGATCCCCAATGGAGACCCCAAGTGCTATCAATCCCTTCATGATCTCCCCCTGCACTGGAAGGCGGTGACCCTTCGCTGCCTCTGCTCTTGCTGCTTCATTCCCGCTAGATAACAATACAACATTTCTCTCTAGGAACTTCTACTGATACAAAGCTTTAGACTTCTAAGGTACAGCCACTCTCACACTCTCACTCTTGCCATAGTCTTTACCTACATCGGTCTAACAGCACAAGTCAATGCCTCCCTTTGCATCTCTATGAGGGCATATTCCCTTCATCAGAATTCCACTTCAACTGCTCTGCCTGTGGACCAGGCAGAATCCACATGGCAGGCTTAGAGTGCAGATGCTTTGTTGGGATGTCGGGTGTCTCGCTTTCTCCATCTTTCCTAAAACCACTCACTGGTAGGCTAGGCTTGTATAGACGGGAATGCAGGGTAGGGTTTGGGAGTTATGACCCATGCATTCAGAGAACTCAGCTTCAATAGTTCTGTTTTGCTTCAGCTATGCTACCCTTCAGAGGGGAAAAAAAAATAGTCATTGCAAAGCGTCTGGTCAGAAATCTGCACCAGTTAAGTCAACAGGCATTCCTTTAATGTTTGCAGTTTACAAAATCAACATCTTTTTTAATTTTCACATCAGTCTTATGAGACAGACTCTTTACACTCAGAAAAATATCATACCCTCAGGAAAATGCAGAGGAGGGTCCCAGTGGCTTATCAAGGTTAGTGATAAAAACTACAGTGGAGTAGTTGAAAGCCATATATTTTTTATTAATCATTTTATTTGTTTAAATTTCAAATGGATATCTCCCTTCCCAGTTACCCTTCCACAAACCTCTCATCCCATCCTCCCTCTTCCCCGTCCCCTTTGCCTCTATCATAGTGCTTCTCTACCCACTCACTCACTCCAGCCTCACAAGTCTAACATCCCCCTACCCAGGGTCATCAAGCCTCCATAGGACCAAGGCCTCTCCTCCCATCGTTGACAAATAAGGTCACCCTCTGTTACATATGCAGCTGGAGCCATGGCTCTCTCCAAGTATACTCTTTGGTTGGTGTGTTAGTCCCTGGAAGCTCTAGATGGTTCATTTAGCTGATATTGTTCTTCCTACGGGGTTGCAATCCCCTTCAGCTCCTTCAGTCCTTCCCCTAGCTCTTCCATTGGGATCCCCAAGCTCAGTCTGATGGTTGTCTGTGAGTATCCACATCTGTATTGGTCAGGTGCTGGTAGAACCTCTCAGGGAACAGCCATACTAGACTCCTGTCAGCAATCACTTCTTGGCATCAAGTTGAGTGATCGGGCTACCCCTGCATCTCAAAAATTTTAACCCAGAAATGTTCCTATCCAAAGGAAAGACAGGGACAAAAAAATGGAACAGAGACTGAAGAAAAGTCATCCAGAGACCACCCCACCTAGGGATCCATCCCATCTGCAGACACCAAACCCCCACACTATTGAAAGCCATATCTTATAAATGAATTTTGGACACTTCCTAATATATCAGACCCCAAGCTGTTCAAACTAAGAGACATATAATTGCTAAAGAGATTGCCCACTTCTAAGTCACTGCAACCTTAAAAAACTGGATGAGACTACCCAGAGCAAATGAGCCTAAGACAGCTTTAATCACATTGAGCTATGGAAGTTATGTTATTTGGTGGCAGAGTCCTAACCCCTGGAAGAACATGGGGAGAGGACTAAGAGATCTTAAACATTAATAATTCAGAGACAAAAGCACAGGAGAAAAACAAACTATAAGGTCTCTACTTCATACTGTTAATTAAGTAGAAAAATGCATGAACTATGGTTTTAAAGCGTGTTGTATCACCACATACAGAGTGACTAAGGATAGGTCTAAAAACAAAACAAAGGAAAAAAAAAATAAAGGGCCTGGTCCTTTCCAGACCTACACTCATAAAATCTCTAAAAAGAAGATGAAGAACTTTTACTTTCAAATTTTATGTCATGGTTCATTGCACTCTCAAGTTAGCAGACCACTGAACTAGACCATTGCAGTACTGTTTCTTAGCCTGTTAGCAGAACATGAGAGTATCATGAGATGCAGGATGAGCTAAGTTGCTTTGATCAGGGGATTTTATCAGGGTTTATATAAGGCTTGGAGTACCCTGGCAAGGTCTGCCAGCAGACTTTTTTTTGGTAAAGCAAACTGCATTTGGTCATGAGCATTTCAAGTTCATTCTTCTCCAGGTCACTAGAGAAAACCATTTAAATACAGGGCCTTGGTTTCCTCATCTAAAATAATAGTTTAGGGTGGGAGAGATGGCTCAGCAGCTAAAAACACTGTCTACTCTTTCAAAGGACCCAGGTTCTATTTCTGTTACCCTCATGGAGTCTCTTGATCATCCGTAACTCCAGTTCCAAGGAATCCAAAGCTTTCTTGTGGCTTCTGTCAGCACCTGGCACACAGACGCTGCACAGACACACATGCAGGCAAAATGCCCATGCACATAAAACAAAAGTAAATGAATCTGAAAATAAATAAGAATTACATAATTAAACAATGCCCAGGCTTCTAAGGTTGTTGTATACTTTCAGTAAGATTCAGAGAGTGAAACGCTGCAGAAGAAAATACCCCATCATGGAGAGGCTATGTGCCTCTTGTCCGACTTATGTTTTTGTGAGTTCCCATCCACTGCTGAAAGGGACTTCAGAAAAGAGCTAACACTGAAGTCAAACTCACATCTGTGAGGTCATAAAAAGTGAGGCTCCGGGGTCCTGGGAGATAGTTTCCTTTCTGATGTTGTTGCAATCAGAGATGGCTGCTCCGGGTTAAGTGCTACCAAGAAAAATTAGCTCCTACTATCATTCCTGAGAATCCCTACTGCTTTTTATCATCTTGTCACCCGAGTTGGACCCCGAGCTCACACAGTCACCTGCCCTATAGGAATAGACTATCCTCTGCAATGCGAAAGTCACCCTTATTTATATTAAGTGACAAATATATGGTACTCACAGATGGTTTTTTTTTTTTTAAGTTCTCTTGTCCTGAAATTTTTTCTTATTATAGTCTCTGCTAGGCTTTTAGACCTGCAAAGCGACTTTCTCCTTTGTTAAATGAGAAATATCACTGCTTTGTCTCAGCCCAGCTGAGCCCTTAGTTCTGTCTCACTGACCCAGTGTCTTAATTATTCCTCAAAACACTTGTATGTGCAGTCGTGTCTGTGGTCAGTCAGGAAGTCAGGTAATCCTGCTTTCAAGAGTGATGAAACTGTTCTCCCAACACAGTTTTTTTTTTATCCTTTCCATTATTCTTTTCTGGGCACAAACAATAAGTGGAACGAATTCAACTAGAAGTGGGTTGAACAAGTTTCCTAAGGATATAGGTTAAAGCAGTATGCCCACATGGTTGTGGAAGATCTTGAGAAAGGAAATAACCTGCCTGCGCACTTTTCAATATCAAACACCAGGACAAGGTCTCCAGTTAGACATGCTGCATCATTTGTTCAAAAGTTTACTCAATCAGTGGTTCTCATGCTTCCTAATGCTGAGACCCTTTAATATAATACCACATGTGGAGAATCCCCAAACATAAACATTTTTGTGGCTACTACATAACTGCAATTTTGCTACTGTTATGATTCTTAATGTAAGCAGTTTTGAAGACCCATGTTTGCCAAAGGTTGCAGCCGACAGATTGAGAACCACTGATTTCCTGCATCATCCATCATCCATCTTATTTTTCTCCTAAAAAGACCCATCTTGAACTAAACATATACTGTTAATTTTATTTTGCTGGAAATTCCACGCAAGGAATGGCAGGGTGAACATTCAACAGCATGTACCGTTACTTAGAGGCCACTTGGTTCAGGTGTCATATGAATATGCATCTTGTGGCTGCGTTACCTGCTGACTTAGCTCTAGGGATCACAGGATGAGCCACAAAGTCGGAGAGGAATTTTAAAGACCATATAACCCAGTATCCAGTCTCCCACTCCAGACACAGAAAATCCAGCAGATAAGCAGTTTCTAGGGATGTTCTGCTTTTGTGTTCACCAGCAGGCACTTAAATGAATGGAGAAATCTCCAGGTCTACCCACCAAAGAGGAGTCACTCTGATTTTTCTAGGACTTCTGTCTGTTTCCATTGAAGCCTATGTTGCTACCCAGTTGTTCCCATTGACTTCAGAGACCGCTCGATACATTAACGGCTTGCAGGCTGATAAGCCTCTCTATCACAATGGCACCTATCAAGGAAAATTGCTAGTCTGACCCTCACTGACATAGAGTCCTTTTAGCTTATCCTCACCACCATTTCCACTGTTTCTACTGTTCGGGTCACTAGGGACTATCACTGCTACAGGCACTCTTTGGTAAAAGGGAAGCAAAGATCGTGGGGTGGTTTACACTGTCACAGTGAAAGGGTGAAAGCCTGGGGATGTGTAGAGCCAGTGATATCCTGAAAGTAGCCTCATTGTCGTTAGATTGGGAAGGAAATTTTCCTAATGTTTTCTTACTGAGAGAAAGATGAGCAGGCCATATCTGTTAAAGTCCAGGGTCATGTTGTATCACAAAAGAAGTTATGGCAGTTATGCAAGGAAGTTTTTGTTAGGAAGATCTAACAAACCACCAATCCCAGAAAGAAAAAAACTTAAACAAACACCAACTTCACAGGTTGGTTCACTATCCCTTCTAGCCCCTGTATCATTTGGTCTCTAAGTCCTATTTTGCTATGACACTCTTGGCTATCTCTTTTAATAAAGACCCCATTCAGTTACTTAAGGATCAACTCAATATTGTAAGGGTCCATGATTCATGAAGAATGATACCCCAGACTCAAATAGTATGCAGCAGCCGAGAGCATTTAGTCTGTAGAGAATCTGCATGCCGGGGTCCACCATACTTCGGGAGAGAAGACAGGAGTGTAGACTTTGCATGGTCAATTTAAAGACTGTTATGGTAGGATTAGATGTCTTTTACCTTCCTTTCCCTTGATTAGTTGGCTCTATCTCCAGGGTTATAGGTGCCTTTGTGATTGGCTAAAGCTCTAGGTTATTTGGAGAACTTTTGCTGACTAACTATACTTGGTTCGGTCTAGGTGCTGGGGCAGCTTCTGAAAGCTCCCCATGTGGAGTGGTTTTTCCGGAATTGACTTGTTTTGAACTTTTCCAGTTCTAGGAAACAGAAACTTAGGCCTAGTCTCCCAAACTGTCAGTTTGTAGTCTGTCATGGCTCTGTCTAACTTAATCTTCTCGATATAATTTCCAGAGAGGCAAACTTAACCTACCTATATCTCTTAGTTCACCCACTCACTCACATAGAGTCACACATGCTTCAGTAGTTCAGTCAGCAATGGCTAGATAGAGGCAACAACTTCAGGGTTAGAGCATGAACAGATCAAGTCAGAAGAAGGGGTTTGTCTACCAAACCGTTTATCACCTTCACTTCAGCATTCAGCTGTGTAAGTGGATTTCATAAAGCTAACTTACTGTTTCTTCCTCTCTTCTTAACTCTACGTCACCTTTTTCTAAAATACAAGCAACCCAAAAAGAATGAGTCACCTTGACAAACAAGAAATTTCTATTTGAGAACACACAAGAAATAACTGCTTGCCCCAATACACACAAACACACACACACACACACACACACACACACACACACACACACACACCATATCCTAAGATTAGTAAACACTAAGTGTCAAATGACCAAGTGCCTGAAGGAATGAAAAGTATGTTCAAGCCAGGAGTAGGGGCACACACCTGTAATCTCAGCAATTAGGAAAGGAAGACAAGAGGATCAGGAGTTCAAGGTCATCCTCAGCTACAGAGAAAAAGTTTCAGGCCAACCTGGACCACATGAGATGCTTTCTCAAAGACTATGTGTATGAGCATGAGCTCCCATAGATAGTAGTATTACTAAATTTTGAAAGAAATATTGTTCCTTTCCATACTTAACTTTCTGTATTAGAAATTTACTTGTTTGTGTGATTTTGTTTGTGACAAGTTCTTATTAGGCACAGGAAAATGCTGAACTTCCTGTTGAGCCACAGCTGGCCTTAAGCTCCTGATTTTCTTTCCTTCACCTCCTGACTACTAGGACTACAGGCATCCTCCACCACTTAAGCTGATACAACAAAATGCCATAAAAACAGACAGTGTATAAACAACAGAAATGTATTTCTCATAATTCTCTAAACTGGAATCCAAGATCAAAGAATCAGCAGATTTGGTGTCTAGAGGAGGCCTATTCCCTGGTATGCAAAGAACACATTCTGGATGAGTCTTTTACACATTAGAAAATGGAACCTAGCAGTTTGGGAGTGTTTATAAAAGGGCACTGATCCCTGATCCCACCATCCTTACGACCTCATCACCTCAAGGCTCTGCCTCAACAACCACCATGGGAGTTGAGATTTCAATATATGAATTCACGTAAGAACGTATTCAGATGTGGCAGCTTCAACTCTGTTAGTGTGGAGGGTATAGAAGCCAAAAGCAAGGACTCGGGTGACAGATGTCCAGAAGTTGGATCAGAGGGAACTTAAATGATTTATTTAACTTCTGTTTTTGTCTCTTCATCTAGAGAATGGGAGGGTGAAAACAACAATACTAGCCTTATAAGACTGTTGTGTGGTTAAAAAGATAGGATGTATGAGACATACTTGGAAGACTTTCTGACCTGAAAAGTGCTACATTAGACCTTGTTATGATAATCACCTTAGACAATTGGGTAGTTTCTAGAAATTCAATGTAATATTACTGATATCTATATATCACAGACATACATATACATTATATGTGTGATATATACATATGCATATATCATGCACAGATACATATATATCTGTATATATCAAATAATCAGGTGAAGGGGTTAGTTATATAAGTAATTAACCCACAAAGTTGAATTTTTTAGTTAAATGTGACAGAAAAGTATCCATAAATTAATAAGGAAGAAAGAAAGAATATGGGACTATGGGAATTTTCTCATGTACAACTCAGAAATTTCAATGCCAGGAAAGTTTGCCAAGGAATTTAAGAATTGAGGTCAAATTTCAACTCTCTAGAATTTACCCACCATATGAACTACAGGCTTGAAACAAAGCAAAGAAGCAGAGACTATAAATTTAGGGGTTGAATTTAGAGAAAGCATTAGATCCTCATCTTTGGGGTCACAGATCCTTGACTAGAACATTCTGGTTTGGCTTGACCCAAGGTAGACATTGCATTTCTCTCCAGTTGGCATCTCAGACAGGCGTGCCCAACAGTTGGGCAAGTCCTAAATGCAGAGAACAGGGAACAGGACTTGCCATTGGAGGTCTGTGAATGTCGCTGCTCTTCTTGCCCCAGCCACACTCTCAACTCCCCACAGCCTTTCTCATTCCTGTTTGTTCTACCATTAGCTATCAAGAGGAACACTGACTTCAGAGGTGAATCCTCTAATGAAGCCTTTCTCCTTAATGGCTTAATGAAGCCTTGCTCAAGGGAGGAAATACAGAGACAAAGTGTGGAGCAGAGACTGAAGGAAAGGCCATCCAGAGACTGCCACACCTGGGAATCCATCCCACATGCAGACACCAAACCCAGACACTATTGTGGATGCCAAGAAGTGCTTGCTGACAGGAACCAGATATAGTTGTCTCCTAAGTGGTTCTGCCAGAGCCTGACAAATACAGAGGCTGATGCTTGAAGCCAACCATTGGACTGAGAATGAGGTCTCCAATGGAGAAATTAGAGAAAGGTCTGAAGGAGTTGAAGGAGTTTGCAACCCTCTAGGAAGAACAACAATATCAACCAACCAGACACACACCCCCAGAGCTCCCAGGGACTAAACTACCAACAAAAAGAATGTATATGGAGGAACCCATGGCTCCAGCCGCATACGTAGCAGAGGATGGCCTTGTAGGTCATCAATGGGAGGAGAGGCCCTTGGTCCTGTGAAGGCTCAGTGCCCCAGTGAAGGGGAATGCCAGGGCAGGGAGGCAGGATTGGGTGGAGGGGGGGAGCACCCTCATAGAAGCAGAGAGAGGTACTTAGGGAGAGAGATGTGATAGTGGTTTTTCAAAGGAGAAACCAGGAAAGAGGATAACATTTGAAATGTAAATGAGTAAAATATCCAATAAAAAAGAGTTGATTTTTTTAAAAAAAAGAGAAGAAATAATCTTCCTTAGGTTATTGTCACCATGCAGAACTGTTTTACAGGGTGGTGGTGAGGAATTTGGGTAAAATCAAGCCTATCTTCCAGGTGAAGCTGAAAGTCATTCCAGAATTGCTGTGTCTTCCTTCTGAATTGATCTATCATGAGCATTGACTTTGACTGTTACCATCTCTAGAGTTCTGTCAGCATCTGAAAAGGAAAAAGCATAGTGTACATAAAAACAACATATTCTAAAAATCTCCATCTCATTATAGTAGATCCGAATTGAAAATGAGTTGGCCTAAGGGCTAAAGAAAATGTGGGGAAAATTGTCCTGAGCCCTGTAATGAAGACAACATGACTTCTAGAAGTTGACACACCAGCTCTGCCAATTACCACCTGTGTGGCCCTGCATGCACACCTCACAGGGCTGAATTAAAAAATCCAGTAGACAATGTGTGTGATATCTGGCTCAGCAGATATTTCAAAGTTTGCCTCTTTCTCCTTAATCTCTTTCACCAAAGGTCTAAGGAGCTAAACAATGGAAATGTTAATCATCAATGGTGTGACCCAAGCTAGACATGGTAAATTTCTGTTTACTAGTTACTCAGAGATTCTTCCTTGAAGTTTTACCCAATGTATGTTACAAGTACACTATTAGATGCTATGTGACATGTAAAATTGAGAAGCATATGACATCTATCCCTAGGAAGATTAAAGGCTTATAAATTATCAAAGACACATATGCAGAAACACTAAGACATACATTTATCTTAATTCAGGGTCTAGAAGGAGGTGTCACCTATTGGTATGAGGGGATTCCAGAAGATAAGAAATGAGGCACTGTTACCTGTTCAAATAGTATCTTGAGAAAAGCAAACAGATTTCTCTCATGATAGATTATGGCTCCTGAGAAAGCACAGGCATGAAATCTGTGTCTTCTTAAGACTTGGGCCTTGAAACTCTACAGCATTGCTTCACTGTAGTATGTTCTATAAAGAGTCACAAAGTTAACTTACACTAAAGAGGAGAAGATGGTCCAAGACATGAGTGCAAAAACAGATGAACCAATAGAAGCTGTTAATGTAGAAGACCACTGTTAAAATGCCTGTGAGAAAACATCTTTTAAATCATGACCATTCTTGGAAGACAGGATGTTCAGAGAATACAGAAAATGATCTGGTTGTAATACTTCAAGAAGAGACATCATGACTGCCCTTTAAACAAAGTTTGTGTGGTATCCTTTACCACAGCACTGAAAGAAGTCAACACTCAAATTTGTATTTTGTGCTCTCTCAGAGGGCTAAGCCAGCCTTCTAATGTACATTCTCAAAAGAGAATCCAGTCTCTTTTAAGAGAGGGGAACGCTTGGTCACTCACTCTATTTGTCAGACACAAATGATCAAAATTACTCAGTGATGGCTTTATGCACTCAAGGATAGGTAAGTTCAGCACCGAAGTCAAAGCTAAGAATGAAACAGTGAGTGGAAGACAGAACTTTCCTTGCCTTCAAAGATGCCACCAGGTCACAACTACCACCACCTCTGTAGATGGAACCTAGACTGGTTATCCATAATTCAGTCATCATTTAATATCAGTTAGACATAACAAAGCCAATGGTCATGAACAGAGAGAGATGAGTAAAAGTTAGGTTTGCTTGAATTTCATTTCCAAATTAGATTAGATTGCTCTCACACTTATTTGTTTGTTCAGAAGGGAGGGGCATGTCTTGTCTTGTCTTCAACGTGTGATATTTTACTGATTTTTTTTTACTCTCCCACCTAAATAGTTAATACTAGTAACTGCCTGAAGAACAGTAAAAAAGCAAGAAGAGTATGAAAGTCAAAAAATAGTGACCTCACTTTTTTATAGCTGAATAAAATTCCATTGTATATATCTGCATCATATATTCTCATAATTCATTTATCTGTTTGTGGATAGATCCATACACCATGTCTTTAGTATCATGAGAAGAGTAATAATAAGCATGCATAAGGTTGGGCATTTGCCCAGAAGTGGTATTCCAGGGTCATATGGTAGTTTTATTTTTAATTTGTTGAGAAATTTCCACATTAATTTCTATCATGGCTGTATGAGGTTACTTAAGACAAAAGAAAAAGTAATTGTATTTTACAAAGAGGAAATTATATAATAAATAGTTAGGAAATAGACATTGACAGTTAGTGATCAAAAATGGCATTCAATAGGATGGGACAGCTGAAATCACTGTGAGTTAGATTCTTGCCACAACATGATAATGCATTCCCCTCTGCCACATAAAACAATTGGCTTCATCCATTCAGAGTCCACACCTATAGAATTTCCAGATACCTCCTACCTAAAAATCTCACAATATCTCATAAGACACTCTTTGTATTCTTTTATAAAAGCGTTATCAATTTATATTTCTTGTACAAAGTTATGAATCTCATAATGGCATTTCTATTCAAGCATATCACATATTTTAACATTACCTTCCCCTGTTCCTCTCCCTTCTGCTGTGACCTTTATTTTTCCCAAATAGACTCCTCTCTGTTTTCGTGTGTGTGTGTGTGTGTGTGTGTGTGTGTGTGTGTGTGTGATTTCATATTTCCTTTTTTTCGTTAATAAGTGGACAAGTGAGTTGTAAAATAGGACATATAGTTAATAGTTTTTCTAGTTTCTATTTTCATAGTTTTTCAGGGTTTTTTGAAGATAGATAAGAGTATAAAAACATTATTTGACAAAGAAGGTGTTAAATCCTAAAACAGTGCTATTAATACAGAGTGGCTACTCTAACTATATAAGTGTTCATTGAGATATGTAGACTTTGGATCTGGGTAACTTTTCGGTGTGGTGTTTTTTATTTGCATGTTCTTTATAATAAAGTTTTAATGAATTTGAAAAATAAATGATCTTTGTGATAAATCAAATGGACTTCAAATCACAGTACACATGAAGTTATTTAATGTTTTTCTTTCTATATTAGTCTTAGTAATCCTTTCCTACTCCACATATATGAAACATCATTTTAATTTCATGTCTCCTAACTTGAACTTTTGCGTCAAATTACTAAATGCCAATTAAAAGTAATAGAACAAGAAAGCAAGAAACTGGTTTCACAGCCCTACTCAACTAAAAACTCAAATAGTAGCAGATCCTCCCCAGGACAGCTACAAATATTTATATCAGTTAAATAACATGACAGTTTTAATTCCTAGACAGCACAGTGGCTAATATCTAGAGGTTGTTCATTGTTACTTTTTTAATTTTATAATTTGCATAAGCTTTGAACATATCATTTGACCAGAACCAGCAAGTCCACATGATTCTGGCTTTGTAACACATTGAGAAGCTTTAATAATGGCTATGAGTCCAGTTTATATTCACCAATGGCTTCTAAGTAAATAAATGCATGAAGCAATGAGTAGCGAGAGGTTTCTGATATCTCAAGAACCAGATACAGTTCTTGAACTGAAGTAAAGGTTTCATAGATTTTAATTGAATGACAAGGTGTGGATCTATTAATAACATTAATAAAAGATCACACATTCCTTCAATGTCTTCCGAGGGGCTCATTTAGCATATTTTCTTTCCTTCTTAAATCTTTAAAGAGAATATCTCTGATGCAGAAGAGAGAGGATGATAATATGAACTAAGTAGCCCTCAGCAAGTGACCCTTTCAGAGAGGGAAGATGTTTTCATCACGACTCTCAATGCTGCATGCACTTGGTGCCATGTGTTGTTATTCAGCAAGTATTTATGAAGTACGTCAGTGCTCCAGGTTCTTCCTACAGTGCCAAGGGTATAAGAACTAAGCAAAGTATAACATCCTTGGGGAAAGAACAGCTCAACTCCATTGAGTTCCGTAACTTTAAAGAGAATAAAAGAAGATAGTGAAGCTAACAAATTCATGACACAGATCATTCACGAGAACCATGGAAACAATGAAGACTAATTGCTACTGAATCCAGAGGAGAGGCAAATGTAGAAACTGAATTGAGCAAATAGTATTCAGACAGAATGCCTGTTCCAATTTTGCCATGCCTGTGCTTGGTATTCCCACATAAATGTCATCATGAAATACATCAGCCAAAACAAGTTCTATAATAGACTCTAATGAAAGTCTCAGAAGGATTCAAGTCCTCCTTTACGGCTTGACACTTGTCCCAAGGAAGCCTGCCATGTATCAGTCCTGATAGAACACAACAGCCACTGATTAAACATTCCATCTTCTCGATTTGTCTCTCAGAAATGTACCTGATTCATCTTGTGTGAGGTGAGAGACGTGTTCGGGTTGCTGAGCAATGAAATCATTCAAAAAAAGATTCAGCCACCACAAGCAAGATATTGCCATATTTAATATTTGATTCAAGGGAGTGTGGGACTGGTTATCAATAATTCAGCCATCATTTAATATCAGAGATATGGAGGGCACCTGATGCTTGTATTAGTTTACACATTTGAGTGACTAAGATATAGCATGTTACGGCTGCTGTCACATTTCTTATGTTGCACGATGACAGTGTGGCTTATGAGAACTGAGATGATATACCTACTCTGCCATCCAGATTCATAAAGTAATCAGAAGCAGCCAGACCATCCCCACTGGGATGAGCTGTAAAGAAAAATATAGGCTATATGTCTTTTTTGGTTTGGAGTCTCCCAAAAGAATCACTTCTAGGATAGAGATTCAAAAGCAAGTCGTTTGGGAGATAAAGATGGGTAAGAGGGTGAATGAGGCACGGGGGAAGACATCTGGTAATTAAGGATGCAGTTGTCATGCCAGCTCCCACCTTGAGCGTCTAGAATTTAATCCAGCAGAATCACGCTGAGATTCGGTGTAAACCTGGCCTCTGAGTTATCAGACCCAAGGGACAAGGAAGTTGTGTTTATACAACAGTTCCAGAGCCACAGGCTAAAAGCTGCCCCAGAAGAGTCTTAATTCCCTAGCATTTTCAATGCACTATGAGCACAGGAAATACCTATCTTGAGTAGAAAATCCTCAAGCACAGAAACAGAGAGTTCTGGGCAGTTGGAAACATGGATGAGTAGACCCTGGCAGTACCTACTACTGTGCCCTACCTCACCATCCTGTCAAAGCTGCTCAAGTACAATGAGAAGGGGATCGGCACTTATTAACTACTTCAGTGTGTGTCAAATGCCTCACAAGTATCATTGCATCTGCCATAGAAGTATGACCTACTTTGCAAGCAAATGAGCTAGATGTGGAAGGAATAGGGGACTTTATTTACTACATGTGGGGCTAGGGTCACTTGGTAAAGGAGAAGCTAAAATGTGACTCTTTTTAACCTCAAAGCTGGTACCTTTCCAATGACTAACTTTAGAGTTGTGTGCAGGTGCACACAGTAATACTAAGTGACTTAGACACTATCTGTACACACAAATTCTGACAGGTAGTTTCCAAATATCCAGGCTGTCTAGTCTTTTTCCTTTTACATCCATTCATCTAAGTCTGGCAACTTATGAGTCTTGGATTAGCCTACAAAGAAGACCAGGAAGGCCTTCAGCAGGCAGAACTAGAGGCCAAGCCTAGAAGAGGAAAATCATTTTGTTGGTGTCTTCAACAAGTTTCTTAAGTCAATCTCAAACATAGCAAAATAGAACTGCATTTTCAAGCAAATTCTGAGGAGGGTGTCCACGGGATGCTGAGGAAAACAGAAACCTTAGTCTGTGGATGTAGAGCATCTAAGAGAGAGGCAGAGCCCTCCCTACCACAACCATTAAAAGCCAGACAATGGACTCCATCTTTCTCCTAGGATCAATAAGACACTTACAGATTTTTAAGCAGGAAAGGTGTCATACAAAAAAAGTTATTCCAGGCAAAATTTAGCAACCATAAACAAAATGGATTAGAAGGGAACTAAGGCCGTGGTGTCAAAAAACATGAAGTGTTTACAAAATTCTTTCCAGTTCTAAGAGTTTACATTTTTTTCAGTTGCTGCATTGTCATTTTTTAAATTAATTTATTTTTTTACACTCCATATTCCATTCCCCAACCCCCCCCCCCCCCCCCCCCCCACTGTTCCACATCCTACACCTCCTCCCCACCCCCCCTGTCTCCACATGGATGCCCTCGCCCCCCCACCCCACCTGACCTCTAAACTCCCTGAGGCCTCCAGTCTCTTGAGGGTTAGGTGCATCATCTCTGAATGAACACAGTGTGTTGGGGGCCTCATCTCAGCTGGTGTGTGCTGTCTGCTTGGTGGTCCAGTGTTTGAGAGATCCCAGGGATCCAGATTGAGACTGCTGGTCCTCCTATATAATGATTCTTTGGAGTTTTCCATATTTTGCTTTGGTATCCTAAATTGGGGAAGAGACAAACCCAGTTTTGCTCAAATCTTGATCTGCTTTTCAAGCATTTGCTGTTGGCAAAGGGGATTCAGGAAATTCCCTCTCTTGGCTTTGCTCAAAGCAAAGTTCTAGCTAGTTCCATTTCTTACTCTTCTCTAGCTCAGACGAGACTTAGGAACTCTTCTCCCTGTTGCTATGGGAAATAGATGTTTTCATCACTAGAGTGAAAATCCTTTAAGTCTGAACTTGAGCAGTTCTGGTACCAGGAGATCTGAGATACCAAGTGTGGAAATATCATATCTTGCCATGTGGGTCAGTAGAGTTCCTAGGATGTTCAGTGTGCACATAAAGGCCTGGCTTCTGCCTCTGGACTCTCTTGATAATCTATCAGTCCTTCCCTTTATCAAACTGAAGGCCTTAATTCCAGTCCTAAGAATGATTAAGAAAATGCCTCAACAAATGTAAAAGAACACAATGACATTATCACTCTGTCCTTGTCAAAAAATTGTAATAAAATTCTTATTTTAATTATGATGCCCATTTGGATCCCAATCAGTGAGCCAGTGGCTGGTAGCCAGCACTGTCCTTTTTACTGCCAATGGGAACTCATCCAGCTTTCCATTGGCTGGAAACTAGATGAAAGCAACAGTCATAGCCTTTAGAAACTGACTTGAAATGAGGATCAAAGGTCATTCTGGGTGGCATTGTCCCATTTAGATATTTCCCATATAATTATTTAAAAAAAAAAACACTAAGACTTGAGCTAGAGAAGACACATGCATCAGGTCAACTAGAACAATCTTTCCAGGTGTTTTCAGGACACATCTAACATCATGCTTCGTTACCCTGTTCTGAACAAATTGGAAGGCAACTCAAGCAGCAAGTGGATAGATGTATTGCCTTTTCTCTGACCCTAACATTCTCTTACCTCATTATCAAGGCCCTGGGCTCTAAGTTCTCTTTCCTGCTTGCGCTATAGAAATCTGTAGCTGTAGAGACAAGAGGGGAAAACGTACCAGAATCCTACCTGTAGCTGAGTGAAACCCTATCTTCCATGATGGTAGTAATCCTCCTCTTAGAGTCAAATGTAGTTTTAGTTTATCTTCCCTGATGGTATCAATCCTACTTCTAGAGTTTTAGTCTTTTTTTTTAAATGTCTCTGCGTTCATGCACCATATACACATGAACACACATGTGCATGGGGATGGCAGATGTTGAAGCTGGAGTGTCTTTTTTCATTGTTCCCTACAGTGTTTGCTTTGAGGCAGGGTCTCTCACTAAGCCTGTAACTCACTGTTGTGAGTAGACTGACTGGCCAGGAGCGCTTGGGATCCTGGCTCTGCCACCACAACATTGGAGTTATAGACTTGTACCATCACAACTGATTTTTGTGGATTCTTGGGATTAAAACGCGGGTTCTTAGGCTGGCACAGCAAGCACTTAATCCACTGAGGCATTTCCTCTGCCCCCTTCATTATTTTTCACTTGAGTCATATCTCATTGAAGTTATTTTCCACTCTTGGCAAATTTGTCAGATGAAAAATGTGTATCCCTGTGGTCTAGAAGAGTAAGAAATAAGTCACATACAAGGCCAGTGCCAACCCTTTAACATAAAACAGAATGGTAGGAAGTACAGCAGGATATATTGCTGTACGGTTTTCTCCGAAGAGTACAAGTGGCTTCCGGGAGACTTCTGAACGATGCAGCAGCTTCTCAAGCAAAGACAGTAGATGTGTGTCAAGCTTGGTTTTTACTGTCATTTCAGTCATTTAGGCTTCAGTGGCAAGTGCTGAAGTAAGCAACCTCAGAAGATTTAGAACACAGAGAGTATTTTGATCTACTTATTTTAAGAACAGACCCCTTTCCAGTCCATCACAACACCCCGCAGATGTAAAGCAAGGATGAGTTCATTACTAGTCTTCGTTCAACAATGCTACAAATGTATGTGGCTAATTATACAACCACCTGCAGTTGTACAGATGGAAACATTCAGCTCCAGCTGGAGCACACACCAAGCTTGGAAGATGCTTGGCAACAGCAGTTACAGGCTTTGGCAGCCAAGGACTGGATTGGCGTGTCCTGTTTTGCCTTTCGAGATCCAAATTCCAACTCAGGGGAGCAGGGGTTACCCCATCCTTTACAGTGTTTCTCCGGGGAGCTATTGCCCCGATGACTGTTGCCTTTCTGTTCTGTATCTCCACTCAGCTTACAAGTCATTAGTTCCTGGGATCTGACCAGAGAAAGCATATTTATCCTACTGATTTATTTTTATGGAGTCCTGAAAAATACAAGATAATTATTAGTGTGATCCAGGACAACAGCTTGATGCCCAATGCACATAAATGCATGGTGTCAATTTTTGCAAAGAGAAAGCCCTTTTTTGCACAGTCACCCAGCAAAGGGATCAGCAGAGAAAACTTAGATCTGCCTCATCTTCAGTTGAGAGCAAAGGAGTGAATAGGAAAAGAGAGCCAGATGTTCCCTGACTGGAAGGTGAGAGAGAAGGCTTTGGGATCCTTTGGCGGAGACATAGACAGCCATGTCTCTTCATAGCTTGTGTGTTTCTTTGGCAGGGAGTTAGTGGGGGATTTTGTACTTGTGTCATTGAAGAGTCATTGGCCAGTGTATCTGGTTGCTTCTGCAAACTTCTAATCGGCGTGCTTCTAGATCCAGCTTCAATTTATCATTGAGAGTAGTGGTTCTCAACCTCACTAACTTGTGACACTTTGATACAGTCCCTCCATAAAATTATTTTCATTGCTACTTTGCAATTGTGACTTGCTTCTGTTGTAACTTGTAAGATAAGTACCTGATATGCAGGATATCTAATATATGGCCCCTGTATAAGGGTCATTTGACACACCTGAGGTTATCATGATCACAGGTTGAGAACAAATGCTTTAGACTATTCTAGCATATTCTAACTTCTTCTAACAAGTTAAGCATTTTTATTCTAAGAAATTCCAAAAGGTATACCATATATTATCTGTGTCGATAATAATAATACCTAATAGGCTTAAGTTTTATTGCATTATGATGAAAAAGTTACATGATTTCAATTTATCTGAATTTGTTAACATTTAAAAACATATTTTAAGTAACTAGAATTAAATCACATTCTTATTTCCCTTTTGTACCCCAGCTCTTCCCAGGGAACCCCCTTCAATACCTACAATATCTTCTTTTGTCATATTCTTTAAAATTTATAAAATATTGTAAAAATAAAACATGACTATTATAAAAATTGTTTGATATACAACAACAATCAATTGAACTGTCTTATGTAGATGCTTGTCTACAGCAATACTGAAAATACATAAATTTTTCTCAATATAAATTTTAAATAACTCCAAACATATTAACTGTTTATTTCAAAATAATACATCACTACTAGCATTTTCTTAAATGAACATATATAAAGTTTTTTTGTTTGTTTGTTTGTTTTGTATTTAGTAGAGCTTAAAATCTTGGCTCTTACTGTGGTACAAACCCAAAATAAGAACAATGTTTAGACATTGGATTTCATTGTAATAAGGCTGTACTTCAATGACCCTCACATTACCAAAGGATTTTACCTCCATTGTAGCTAAGCTGAGAGTTGACAGTTCTGCTGCACCAAGGAATGAATTGTAGGAATGATTTTTGGATACAGACTTCCTGCTATGGTCAAAGCTATTTGACTGGAGTGAGTGACTTTATTCTCAGCCCACAGAGA
>JADRCD010229575.1:21397-34048 GCA_019843815.1 Montemys delectorum | reverse complement strand
TTTTTTCAACTGAGGTTTCTGCCTTTCAGAAGACATAAAATTAGTGAGTACAACCCATTGCCCAAATTTTATGTGCTTATGTTAATGGTGTTTAGATGGAATGTCATTGGGATACAATTGGATTTGTTGTTACTTAGTGAATTAATTAAACCATGATGACTTATAAAAGAAGTGGTGTAATATAAAAGTGAGCTTTTTCTGGCAGACTTTTTTCATTACCCCTGCTATATTTTAATGTAGCATGAAGTCATTTTCTATGGTCCATAACCAATGGGCATAGTATAAAATGCAAATGATTTTCTTATGTGTGTGAAAAAAAGGCTAGAAATAAATGCAATTGGTTAGGAATCAGGGTGTATGTCCACTCAGTCTGACCATTCTGGTGTTCTGTCAGATGTTTTAGTTCCTGTCCCTCCTTCCATAGGAAATCATTGGTTATATGAAGAGTTTGAGCTCTAGAGGGTTACTAGAGATGGTTTAGCTTTGGAGCTTATCCAATTTAAAGATAGGAGAGAAGAGTAGAAGGCAGAGGGAAAGATAGCAGGACAGAAAAAAGGAAGGAAGAAAGAAGGAAAGAAGGATATTGAAAAGTATTTTTTAATGTTCACTTTCAGAAAGAAATGTTTATTGATAATGCTCATTAAGTATGAATTCCAAGGAGGAGAAGGGTTATCTGATTATCCCAAAACACAAACTTTTCATGATATCCATGTAAGTTCTAGGCTTGCATGGATATGAAATATGATGAGCATACATTGTGAAGAAGAACAATGGTACTAAACAACTAAGATATGTCTTCTGATGAATTATGTAATACCTACTTTTTTATTCTTAATTTTATTAATTGGGTTCTTTGTATATTTATTCTGGTTAGTTTAAATAAATGTTTAAAAATTTGTACTTTTACAATGCATTTTTCACTCATTCTTTGCATTGTTATGCTTATTACTATCTTTATAATTTCTGCACTGATTTTTTTTTTACTACATTTTGTCTTCTGGGTTGGCTCTATGTTTGGCTTGCTTGTGTTTTTTAAGAAATGTCGGAGGGAGGTACAGGCCTCACAAGAAACAGGGCAGCTGGGACAGGACCCTCTCTACCTCCATCCACACTTAGTGACTGCAGTGGATCCACAGCCCTCTCTGTCCCTTCCCTGCAAGTGGAGAGCTTGCCTCCAGGGAGTGCTCTAACCCAGGGACTAGGGACTCAGGAAGGGCTACTGATCCACAGCCATCTGTGCCCAACAGATAACAAGAGAATACAAGAGATAGAAGAGAGAATCTCAGGTGCAGAAGATACCATAGAAAACATTGACACAACAGTCAAAGAAAACACAAAATGCAAAAAGTTCCTAACCCAAAACATCCAGGAAATCCAGGTCACAATAAGAATACCAAACCTAAGGATAATAGGTATAGAAGAGAATGAAGACCTCCAAATTAAAGTGCCAGTAATAATCTTTGACAAAATTATAGAAGAAAACTTCCCTAACGTAAAGAAAGAGATGCCCATGAAGATACAAGAAGCCTACAGAACTCCAAACAGACTGGACCAGAAAAGATATTCCTCCCATCACATAATAGTCAAAATACCAAATGCACAAAACAAAGAAAGAATATTAAAAGCATTGATGGAAAAAAGGTCAAGTAACATATAAAGGCAAACCTATCAGAGTTATACCAGACTTCTCACCAGAGAGTATGAAAGCCAGAAGATCCTGGGTTGATGTCATATAGACCTTAAGAGAACACAAATGCCAGCCCAGACTACTATACCCAACAAAACTCTCAATCACCATAGATGGAGAAACCAAAGTACTCCATGACAAAACCAAATTCACACAATATATTTCCACAAATCCAGCCCTTCAAAGAATAAGAAATGAAAAACTGCAACACAAGGAGGGGAACTACATCCTAGAAAAAGGAAAAAAGGCAGTCTTCCAACAAAACTAAAAGAAGATAGCCATATGAACAGAATTCCAACTTTAACAATAAAAATAACAGGAAACAACAATCGCTTTTCCTTAATATCTATTAATATCAATGGACTCAATTCCCCAGTAAAAGACATAGACTATGAGATTGGGTATGTAAACAGGACCCAACATTTTGTTTGCTGCATACAGAAAACCCACCTCAGTGACAAAGACAGACACTATCTCAGAATAAAAGACTGGAATACAATTTTCCAAGCCAATGGTCCCAAGAAAAAAGCTGGAGTAGCCATTCTAATATCAAATAAAATCGACTTTCAACTTAATGTGATCAAAATAGATAAGGAGGGACACTTCATACTCATCAAAGTTATGATCTACCAAGATGAACTCTCAATTCTGAACCTCTATGCTCCAAATGCAAGGGCATCTACATTCATAAAAGAAACTTTACTAAAACTCATAGAACACATTGCACCACACACAATAATAGTGGGAGATTTCAACACCCCACTCTCTGCAATAGACAGATCATGGAAACAGAAACTAACAAAACAAAAGACATAACTAAACAAAGACATAGTGAGACTAACCGAAGTTATGAAACAGAAGGATTTAACAGATATCTATAGAACTTTTTATCTTAAAACTAAAGGATATACCTTCTTCTCAGTACGTCATGGTACCTTCTCAAAAACTGACACAATAATATAATTTGTCACAAATCAGGCTTCAACAGATACAAGATGATTGAAATAATTCCTTGCATCCTATCTGATCACCATGGACTAGGGCTGCTCCTTAATAACAACATAAACAATAGAAAGCCCACATACATGTGTAAGCTTAACAATACTCTACTCAATGATAACTTGGTCAAGGAAGAAATAAAGAAATTAAATACTTTCTAGAGTTTAATGGGAATGAAGCCACAACATACCCAAACGTATGGGACACAATGAAAGCAGTCCTGAGAGGAAAACTCATAGCTTTAAGTGCCTCCAAAAAGAAACTGGAGAAAGCATACATCAGCAATTTGACAGCACATCTGAAATCTCTAGAACGAAAGAAGTAAATTCACCTAAGAGGAGTCAAAGGCAGGAAATAATCAAATTCAGGGCTGAAAAACAAACAAACAAACAAATGGAAACAAAAAGAACTATACAAGAAATCAACCAAACCAGGAGCTGGTTCTTTGAGAAAACCAACAAAATGGATATACCCTTAACCAGACTTCCTAGAGGGCACAGAGACCTAATGAACAAAAACAAAAATGAAAAGGAGACATAACAACAGACACTGAGGAAATCCAAAAAATCATGAGTTCCTACTACAAAAGCCTATAATCAACAAAACTGGAAAACCTGGATGAAATGGACAATTTTCTAGACAGATACCAAGTACCAAAGTTAAATCAAGATCAGATCAATGATCTAAACAGTCCCATATCTGCTAATGAAATAGAAACAGTCATTAATAGTCTCCCAACCAAAAAAAGCCCAGGACCAGGTGGGTTTAGTGCACAGTATTATCAGGCCTTCAAAGACCTAATACCAATACTCCTCAAACTATTTCACAAAATAGAAACCGAAGGTACTCTATCCAATTCATTCTACGAAACCACAATTACTCTTATACCTAAACCACACAAAGACCTAACAAAGAAATAAAACTTCAGACCAATTTTCCTTATGAATATTGATGCCAAAACATTCAATAAAATTCTTGCAAACTGAATCCAAGAACACATCAAAAGGATCATCCATCATGATCAAGTAGGCTTTATCCCAGGGATGCAGGGATGGTTCAATATACAGAAATCCATCAACATAATTCACTATATAAACAAACTCAAAGAAAAAAAATATGATCATCTCATTAGATGCTGAGAAAGCATTTGACAAAATCCAACATTCCTTCATAATAATAGTCTTGGAAATATTAGGAATTCAAGGCCCATTCTTAAACATAGTAAAAGCAATATACAGCAAACTAGTAGCCAACATCAAACTAAATGGAGAGAAAGTTGAAGCAATCCCACTAAAATCAGGGACTAGACGAGGCTGTCTACTTTCTCCCTACCTTTTCAGTATTGTACTTGAAGTCTTAGCCAGAACAATTAGACAACAAAAGAAGATCAAAGGGATATGAAGTGGAAAGGAAGAAGTTAAATTATCACTATTTGCTGATGATATGAGAGTATACTTAAGTGACCCCAAAAATCCCACCAGAGAGCTCCTAAACCTGATAAACAACTTCAGCAAAGTAGGTGGATATAAAATTAACTCAATCATATCAGTAGCCTTCCTTTACACAAAGGATAAACAGGCTGAGATAGAAATTAGGGAAACAACACCCTTCACAATAGTTTCAAATTATATAAAATACCTTGGTGTGACTCTAACTAAGCAAGTAAAAGATATGTTTGACAAGAACTTCAAGTCTCTGAAGACGAAAATTGAAGAAGATCTCAGAAGATGGATCTCCCATGCTCTTGGATTGGCAAGATTTTTTTTTTGTAATTTTTTTAGATATTTTCTTTATTTACATGTCAAATGATAACTCCTTTCCCAGTTTCTCCTTCAAACAAACAAACAAACAAATAAAGAAACAAAAAACTAGAACAAGAACAAACCCTTGTTCCCTCCCCCAGCCCCCTGCTCACCACCCCACCCTCTCTTGCTTACTGGCCCTGGCATTCCCCTACACTGGGGCATAGAACCTTCACAGGGCCAAGGGCCTCTCTTCCCACTGATGACTGACTTGGCCATCCTCTACTATACACATGCTGCTGGGTCCATGAGTCCTACCATGTGAACTCTTTGGTTGGTGGTTTAGTCCCTGGGAGCTCTGAGGGTACTAGTTAGTTCATATTGTTGTTCATCCTAAGGGACTGTAAACCCTTCAGCTCCTTGGGTCTTTTCTCTAGCTCCTTCACTGGGGACCCTGTACTCAGTTCAATGGATGGCTGTGAGCCTCTACTTCTGTATTAGTCGGCTACTGTCAGAGCCTCTCAGGAGAAAGCTATATCAGGCTGCATTGTCCTTCCTTCATTATCTTCCCCATAGTCTCTGCAACTCCTTCCATGGGTATTTTCTTCCCAATTTTAAGAAGGAATGAAAAAAATGAAAAAAAAAAAAAAAAAAAAAAAAAACAAGAACAAGAACAAACCCCTATTCCCTCCTCCCTCCCCCTGCCTGCCACCCCACCCTCTCCTGCTACACTAGGAATTCCCCTACACTAGGGCATAGAACCTTCAAGGGGCCAAGTATCATTCCTTCTTAGAAGGGGAACAAAATACCCATGGATTGGCAGGATTAATAAAGTAAAAATGGCCATCTGCCGAAAGCAATCTACAGATTCAATGCAATCCCCATCAAAATTCCAACTCAATTCTTCACAGGCTTAGAAAGAGCAATTTACAAATTCATCTGGAATAACAAAAAACCCAGAATAGCCAAAATTATTCTCAACAATAAAGGAACCTCTGGTGGAATTACCATCCCAGACTTTAAGCTGGACTACAGAGGAATTGTGATTAAAAACTGCATGGTATTGGTATGGTGACAGGCAGGTAGGTCAATGAAATAGAATTGAAGACCCAGAAATGAACCCACACACCTACGGTCACTTGATCTTTGACAAAGGAGCTAAAACCATACAGTGGAAAAAAGCTAGCATTTTCAACAAATGGCGCTGGCTCAACTGGCGGTTAGCATGTAGAAGAATGCAAATTGATCCATTTCTATCTCCTTGTACAAAGCTCAAGTTTAAGTGGATCAAGGACCTCCACACAAAACCAGATACACTGAAACTAATAGAAAAGAAAGTGGGGAAGAGCCTCAAGCACAAAGGCACATGGGAAATTTTCCTGAACAGAACACCAATAGCTTATGATCTAAGATCAAGAATTGACAAATGGGACCTCATAAAGTTCCAAAGCTTCTGTAAGGCAAAAGACACTGTCAATAGGACAAAACGACAACCAACAAATTGGGAAAAGATCTTTACCAATCCTATATCTGATAGAGGGCTAATATCCAATATATACAAAGAACTCAAGAAGTTAGACTCCAGAGAACCAAATAACCCTATTAAAAATGAGGTACAGAGCTAAACAAGGAATTCTCAACTGAAGAATACCAAATGGCTCAGAAGCACCTAAAGAAATGTTCAACATCCTTAGTCATCAAGGAAATGCAAATCAAAACAATCCTGAGATTCCACCTCACACCAGTCAGAATGGCTAGGATAAAAAGCTCAGGTGACAGCGGATGTTGAAGAGTTTGTGGAGAAAGAGGAACACTCCTTCATTGCTGGTGGGATTGCAAACTGGTATAACCACTCTGGAAATCATTTTGGCAGTTACTCAAGAAATTGAACATAGTTCTACCAGAGGACCCAGCCATACCACTCCTGGGCATATATCCAGAATATGCTCCACATGTAATAAGGACACATGCTCCACCATGTTCATAGCAGCCTTATTTATAATAGCCAGAAGCTGGAAACAACCCAGATGTCCCTCAACAGAGAAATGGATACAGAAACTGTGGTACATCTACACAATGGAGTACTACTCAGTTATTAAAAACAACGAATTTATGAAATACTTAGGGAAATGGATGGATCTGGAGAATATCATCCTGAGTGAGGTAACCTAATCACAAAAGAACACACATGGTATACATTCTCTGATAAGTGGATTTTAGCCCAGAAGATTGGAGTACACAGAGTACAATTCACAAACCACAAGAAACTCAAGAAGAAGGAAGACCAAAGTGTGGATACTTCATTCCTTCTTAAAAGGGGGAACAAAATACCCATGGAAGGAGTTGCAGAGAGAAACTATGGAGAATGAAGGAAGGAATGAATGAAGGAAGGAATGAAGGACAATACAGCTTGATATAGCTGTCTCCTGAGAGATTCTGACAGTACCAGACTAATACAGAAGTAGAGGCTCACAGCCATCCATTGAACTGAGTACAGGGTCCTCAATGAAGAAGCTAGAGAAAGGACCCAAGGAGCTGAAAGTTTTGCAGCCCCTTAGGATGAACAACAATATGAACTAACTAGTACCCTCAGAGCTCCCAGGGACTAAACCACCAACCAAAGAGTTCACATGGTGGGACTAATGGCTCCAGCAGCATATGTATAGTAAAGGATGGCCAAGTCATTCATCAATAGGAGGAGAGGCCCTTGGCCCTGTGAAGGTTCTATGCCCCAGTGTAGGGGAATGCCAGGGCCAGTAAGCAGGAGAGGATGAGGTTGTGAGCAGGGGGAGGGGGCAGGAGGGAGGGATCAGGGGATTGTTCTTGTTTTTTTGTTGTTTGTTTTTTGTTTTGTTTTGTTTTGTTTTTTTGGAGGGGAAACTGGGAAAGGGGATATCATATGACATGTAAAGAATGGAAATATCTAATAAGAAAAACTGTAATATATATATATACATATATAATATGTATATAATACATATATATAATATGTATATATATATTTGGATCCCAGCAACCACATGGTGGCTCACAGCCACCCGTAATGAGATCTGATGCCCTCTTATGGTGCATCTGAAGATGGCTACAGTGAATTTCGCCTGAGCAAGCAGGATCAGAACGAGTGGGGCAGAGTGAGTGGGGCCTGCAGAGGTCTTGAGTCCAATTCCCAGCAGTCACACACATGATGGCTCATGGCTCGTGGCCATCTGTACAGCTACAATGTACTCATACACATAGAATAAATAAAATAAATCTAAAAAAAGAAATCATATCCATTTACATTATTTGTAAAGACGTGGTTCATGTCTAAAATATATTGTATTCAGGAATAGTTTCACAGGCCACTGTGAACAATATGCCTTTTGAAACTGTCATGTGGGCTAGCCTGTAGGTGTTCATTGAGTCTATTTGATTTATGATGCAATTTAACTTTGGTGCTTTTTTATTGGTTTCCTTGGTCTGCATGACCACTATATTAGTAAGAGTGGAATAGTCAGCTCACCCACTACTAAAGTTTGCAATCAAACTACACCTTTATAACTAGTTTATTTATTTTATGAACTTTGCTACAGCACACTGTTTGGTGTATATATGTATAGAATTGTGTGTTCTCTTGATGGATTGTTACCTTAATCAGCATCTTAAAAGTTCAGATTCATTACTAAAAGGCATGTATTAATTATTGCCGTTTTTATGTTTTCATAAACATGGTAACTCAATAATCAGCACATATTCTTTGCTGTTTTTGTGTAATTTGTTTTTCTTGTCACACATACACACACACACACATACATAAATACATATGCATTCCTAAATATAGCCTCTTGTGCTCATACAACATTCCTTGTATACGTGTTTTCGATTAGTTTGCAACAGAACAGACAATGGGTGTGCTCTTCCCTGAGGAGTATGACATAGATGTATATAGCTCCCTTCAGAGTAAGATTACTTCAAATAGCTGCTGGTGTGATGCAGTCCTGGTCATAAATTCCTTTAATTCTTGTTTAGTGTAGAGGGAATTTTTTTCTGCTTCAATTATGTAGGTAGCTGTTCTGATAGAGTAGTCTTAGCTAGTATTTTCTGTTCTTTATAGCTGGACATCGATATTCCATACTCTTACGGCTCAAGAGTTTCTATTGGTTGTTTTGGAGATTTTAATCTAAATAAAATGTTTCTGTTTTCCATTTATTCCCTTCAAATCTTCCTATATGCCACTCTCCATTATTCTTCAAATTCATAGCCTCTTTTACATCAAATATACACACACACAAATGCATATGAATTCCCAAGTTTAGCCTCTTGAATCCATACAATATTCCATGTATGAATGTTTTCAGTCCATTTGGAACTGGACGGCCAATTGTTTCCCTGAGGAGTGTGATATCTCTGACTCCCAGCTTCATTCGGTTGCCTGTAGTTCTTGTGTCAGGTTGAGATCTTGTGTGCTTTTGCTATTCTAGTTAGGTGTGTTCATTTCTGCATTGGCAAATATTTGATTTTGATAGAACCATGTTTATAAGTAATGTCAGATTCCCATATTCTTCTTTTACACCTATATTTTAACCCTATATTTATTGTTTTAATTATAATACAACAATGCATTTATTTTCTTTTTTGGTTTGTAGATTTGGCACTTTAGAAAGTTTCTATATCTAAAGAACCATCTCTTTCTCTAGTTTTAGAAATTCTTCCTATGGGATACTGCAGCCCAGCCTCAACTGTGACTCATCATTGAGCAGATTTTTCTCTGAGGGATAAAATTTAATTCTCTGGGACTGGTGAAAAAAAGACTACACACACACACACACACACACACACACACACACACACACACACGGTGGATGAAGCAAGGCTGCGACAACTTTAAATTTTTCCTTAGTCCTTTTTATATACACTAAACCAAAAATTCTCTATGTGAAGGGGAAAAATATCCTCATAGACACAAGTTACATATTCTTCAAAATCAATCACCACAGAAACATATTAAAATTATTATAAAAAGGGAAATTATATGATTATTGATTTTATGTACTTCTTTTGAATCCCATATCTAATAACTATTTCCCATGTATCTTTTTTCCACAAATTCATCATAACCCCAAGACAATAATTTTTGTCATTGATTAACAAAGTTTAAGCAAAGCAAGTGTATTTTAGCAATTTTTTCAAAACGATTTGTACTTACAAAGAAACAAATCATCTATCTTATGTCTTAGTTTTTGAAACTTTAATTAGGTAAACTTACTAATCATATATTCTATTTTCTCATAATCAGAATCATTTACTTTTTGTTTATAACCCTGTTTGTTCATGGCCAACACTGAAATGTGTGATCACATCCTTAGTTGACAAGATCAAGAAACTCAGATCTAATCTAGAAAGAATGTTTTCTTTAATTAACCTGTCCAAACCTCTTTTCATTTCCCCAATTACAACTATGTGCTTATAATACGTGAAAGCTCACTGTGCTCCCTTTTTTTAGCCTACAAATCCCAAACTACTCTAGAAAAATTGGGAAAGAATTTGACTCTTATTTCTATCTTTATGAGATCTTCCTGGCAAAACAGCCTAAACTATATCCTAGATTTTACTTATTAACTACCCTAATTTCCTAATATTATTGAAATCCAATCAGGAATTTTATAAGATCATTAATTCATTTAAACAGCATTATTCTATGAAAGTTCATCTTCATATTGATCTGCAGGAAAATTGACCAGTAGAGTGTACTGTCTCCTATGAAGCAATCACACCAGACTATAGGCTGTGAGGTCTCCCCATGACCACTCACACCGTACCAGATACAGGAGGAATATAGCAATTTCAAATGGAAGAAGTCACAGGAGCCACAAGAACCAGTCCAGAGATGAAAGCCCAAGGGCTGTGC
Organism: Montemys delectorum; assembly: GCA_019843815.1. NCBI lineage: Eukaryota > Metazoa > Chordata > Mammalia > Rodentia > Muridae > Montemys > Montemys delectorum. The sequence continues at coordinate 23,733 of JADRCD010229575.1, read as the reverse complement.
CTCTCAGAAACACATCCAATGCAGCTGTGTAAAATGGTAGGCCATCTCCAGGAAGCTCACTTGCTGACAGCCTTTCCTCTTGCAGGGCATCGGCAAATGATATTAATTTTATACTAACACAATCTCCGTGTCCCCTTGTTAATAATGACTTAGTGAAGTTTCGATAAGCAAACGAATGATACTTTTGACTTTCAGTCATGCATGTATTTAATCAAAATAACAAAGAACAGGTCAGAGTAGGTCACAGTGGAAAACTCAAAAGTGAGCTGCGGTAAGATTAAGAGAAGAAACAGAGAAAGGAATAAGAGTAATATAGATAACATCCAATTGAAGGAAGGGAGAAATGCGGGATTTGGATAAATAGAAGTTTCAGTTTTGAGATGAAAGCGTATAGTGGCATACAGATAGGTTATCTGTAATCTACACATAGCAGTCTAAGAAACATTCCCCTTTTCTTCCTCCTTCCCTCTTGTCTTTTCTTCTTTCTTCTTCTCTTTCTTTATCTTCCCTTCCCATCCCTCCATCCTTCTACATATTCCTCTTTTCCTCCTTCTCTCCTCTCTCCCTTTCATCTCCATTCACAAAAAATCTCCCAATCAATCCCCTCAGAAAATTTTCACCCTTGTCATGGCACTGTGTTCAGAGAACTAATGGAGTAGCAATTGCTGAGGAAAATAGTTTTGTCCAGGGCACTCTCACAGATTCTCACATCCTATTGTATGGGATGGAGAAACAAGCTATGAGTTCCTGGTGTTAGTAGGATATTAAGAATTGCTAAAACACTTAAAGGATTGAAGAGCCTGGATTTGGAACAATTGCAGGACTACACGCGGGGGAAAGGTCTGAAATTAAGAATGTGAATGTCAGAATCTTGCCTTACCCAGACCTCACAAAGGCTTTAACCAAAGGGAATCCTGCAACCTAGAAATACCTTAGGAGACCAAAGCTAGCTTAAATACTGTGTTATATTGGAGGTTTCTGACAGCGTAGCCTTGTTTCCACACATTTTTGTCAAATTATTTAGATTTTTGCATTTATTAAGGATTAAAAATTTATATTTAATGGTTTGTCGTTTTAGCAGCTGTACAATTTAACCATGATTCTGACAAGGATGGAAATGGAAAACAACTTTTTCATGTTTCCTCGATGTTAATGGAAGTCTGGGTCACAACAGCTAAAGGTAATATATAGGTGACTGCTTAGTGATAAAAAGTGAAGAAACACCTGTATTAGCAGACTAAGGAGAACTGAGCAATCATTCACAAAAGCTCTTAAAGAAAAAACAAGGGCTTCTTCATCTAATGGGCTTGTATATGAACAAAGATTCTAGGGGTTTTGAAAAATGTTTCTTACTGATCTTATTGATAAATAGGAAGGAGATGAAATGGCCAGCAGAGTGATACAAAATGTGTTAACAGTGACATTTTATGACAGGGATGGAAAGCCATCCAACTATAGCCTCTGACATTATTCAACATCGATTTAGAAAATGTTTATGAAAGTTCTGCTACACAGCTTAACAGGAGAATCATAGGTCAGGATATACTAAGCCCAATGGTATAACACAAACATATATAAAATTACAAATTTTTGTAGATTTTTGTAGAATTTCAGGGGCATAATAAGGACATAAAGTAATTTTAGAATTTTATTTCTGATTTTGTAGAAAGTATGTGCTTTTGGTCAAGTAGACTATTTTTTTTCTTTTAATTATGATGCAAAGAGAGGGGGAAGAGAGAGAGAGGAGCAAGAGAGATAAGGAAAGTATTTAAACAACAAGAAGTTGGAAGATGGGCCACCAGCACACTCACTAATTATTGGATTTGAGGGCACACTCCATAAGCAAAGATGTATCATGGTGTATAATGAATCAGCTGAAAATGAAAAAGATAGATCACCTGTGAATCAATCTGATGTGAAGAGCTCAGGAGAACATATGTATATGCCAGGGAATACACATAGAGAACTAGAAACTGTATAGGTGTGAAAAAATAAAATTTAACAATGACAACAAGATGGGAATAAACAATTTTGTATTTTTTTTTTTTTGGCAAAGATGAGATTATAGAGTGGAAAATAAGTACCTCAAACTAAATATGTAGAAATTGAAGCTGAAATTGTCATCAGATAACTACGTACTTCAAGATTTTAATCTAATGTTCTTAATTTCACTTTGCATTGGGTGAAAAAGGGTTTACACAAAAGATTTGGTGTTATGTTTCATACATGATTCATTGTTCATAGAAATGAAGAGATTACTGACTTATTTTCTTTCTGTCTGTCTTTCTTTTTCTTTCTTTCTTTCTTTCTTTCTTTCTTTCTTTCTTTCTTTCTTT
>JADRCD010229575.1:0-21387 GCA_019843815.1 Montemys delectorum | reverse complement strand
TTTCTTTCTTTCTTTCTTTCTTTCTTTCTTTCTTTCTTTCTTTCTTTCTTTCTTTCTTTTGCCTAACTTTAATCAGTTTCTTTTTAACCCACCTTTAATTGGGCCTAATCCCTGTACTTCTTTTCCCTCAGACTGGAGTAGCTTTAGGAACTTGCTTTCTCAGGTTAGTGAAAGCTCACTTACCCTTCAAATCGTGTTCCTGTCGTAAGTCTCCTGAGAACAGGCCTGATTAATTTAACCTCTACTACTACTGGTTTCTCTTCTAAACAACTTTCCTCCCACTAACTTATTTATTTTGTGTGCTATCTGTGAATCTCCACTTCCTGTTGTAAAGAAGCTCTATCTCTCTCCCCTGTTGAAGCAGCCTTGGTTATCTTATGCTTGACATTTTAATAACATGTTCTCCACACCACCGACAAGTGCAGGAATATTTTTTTTAAACATTCCATAAGATTCTTATAGAGGCGAGTTTTCACGTACATGCAGACATAATATACAGTGAGTTGGTAAAGTTACAGAGAATGCTGAAGGTCCACTGTCTTCATGGAGAAAGTATGGGGAAGGGAGGATTTTATTGGACGGAGATTTTCTATTATAAAAGGGATGACCTATGAAAAGGACATTTCAGATTGGAGGATAAAGGTCAAAAGCCTGGCAGGGATAACCTAGAAGTAATATTAGACAAATGTCAGCATGCGGTTGAAATAAATGAAGTGAGGATGAAGCCAATGGATGAAGATGCAAAAACAGAAGAACCCCGACATTTCAGGGATGTCAGGGAATGATTGCTCTGAAAAACTACTTGTTAAACTGGAAATGAAGATCTGAACTCAGCAGTATTACTCTCACGGGGAACCGAACAGGGTCGTGAGTGCCTTAGAGACAAGCCTGTAGTCTGTAGAGTCTGATTCTGCATCTTTCGCTGAGTTTATCACTTATCATGTAGTATAATACCACCTTCTAAATTTCCTGCTTAAAAAAAGTAGTAAAAGATTTAAGACTTTCCCTCAACTCATTTTGTCTTAACTTGACCTTTGAAGCTGATAGCTCTATAGTGCATCTTAAATATCTTGCTTCTTGTCTTCTTTTTAGTTATAAAAATGAAACCATTTAACTCAAATATCCATTCTGCATATGTTGTATTTTTGACCAGTTTTATGATATGGATTGTAAGCCATCATCCATCTAGATCCCTTATATAGGGTATTTCATAATATTGAAGATGTTAAAACGTAATAATATCTTTTAATCCTGTTATCTTTTACTTATAATATTAGCTGTAAATACATAATTTAATAAATTGTTTGATTTTGAATTAATAAAAATAATCTTAAATTGGAAAATACAAGAAAATAAGTCTTTAGAATAGAGTTGAAATGCTGAAGCATTGTGTTTGGGGACCTTTGTCCTTCCCTTTTCATTCTTCTACCTATTTCTTGTTCCCTGATTAAACATTTGGTCACACATTCTACCAAGTAGAGTTCTTAGCAAGTCTTTGTAAAAGATATACTTCCTAAACTTTGCTTTTGTAACTGCCAGTTTCTATATAGAACGTATAAGTACCATTATCTACAGCTACCTGTGAATTCAGTACAAACTAAGCTTTTGCTATCGGAGATTAAGCATGTTGATTCTTATTTTTAATGAGAATGATAATTGTCAATTGTTTCTGTTAATATAATGTTATTTTAACATTGTGAAAGTTTGCTTTTTGGGAAGATTTTATTTTTAAATAAATTAGAAATAAATATATTAGGCCTGGCCCAGCCCCGGCGCTAGGCACTGGCCGTGCTCTCTGCCACCTCCCCACCACCTCCCTGTGCTGCCTGTGCTCCTCCATCTCGAGCTCTTGATGGCTTTAGCTCCTCTAGACCGCCCCGAGGCCACGTGAGGTTGTAAAAATCCAAGTGGGAACATGCTGGGGCGAGCATCACTAAGATCTTTGAGTGGACTCCTTTCCTGGCACAGACTATACAAAGAACGAGGTGAAAATTCTAGTCAGTGAAGAAAACATTGGCTTAAGCCCTCACGTGGCCTATCATCTCTTCCAAGGTCTTCTCGTTTGGGCCACCGAAGAACAAGCAGTGGGGGAGGGGGAGGGACAGGCAAGACTGTCTATGGAGAATATCCAGTCCCTAATGCAGCCTATGCTACGTCTGGACCCAGTACTTGAGTGACCATGAAGGGGTGACATCAACAACTTACCCAAAGGGAACTATGACTCTGGGTGGGGCCACAAATCGAGCTGTGTATGGAGGCCGGGTCACAGACATGGGGAGTAGTCCCAATATTGCTTCCGCTGGACTTTCCCACACAGATGTCCTTTCATATACGGATCCACATGGAGGGCTGAGAGGCTCATCCCACCACCACCACCACCAGGCGCCCTCCATGTTGAGGTAGGTAAGAGACAGCACAATGTTGGATCTTCAAGCCCAGCTCAAAGAACTGCAGAGAGAGAATGACCTCCCACGCAAGGAGTTTGACATTAAGGACAGCAAACTAGGGTCTTCCATAAATAGCATCAAGACTTTCTGAAGTCCCAAGCTTAAGAAGGGGAGAGTCTTGAGGAAAGAGGAGGCAACTCGCATGTCTGTCCTCAAGGAACAGATGAGGGTTTCTGATGAAGAAAACAAGCATTTGCAACAGCAGTTCAGATGGTCCTCGCTCAGCATAGATTAAAATGCTAATCTCGGCGAGAGTAAACACTTCACATTAAAACTTGAGTGGTGAAAAACAAAATTAGAATATAAAGAGATTAGAAAGAAAATACATACAATCAAAATATATTAAAATAGAATGGTTTGTATGTGTGCAAAAGAGAGGAATATCTATATCTATATATCTCTAATTATTTATCTATCTATGGAGAGGGGGATAAATAGTTTACAGATACTTTATGTTTGCCAAGACTACCATGATAAATAGGCAAGACTGGGGAAAGTAAAGAAAAAGTGGATTTTTCAAAGGCCCGGAGTCTGTGGTCATGGAGCCATTAAGTAACTCTGTGACTCCAGTATCTTTTTTCAAATATGCAGTTACGATGCAACACCTTCACATCTGTGAAGGCAAGATATAAAGTTAGACCATATATATATATATATATATATATATATATATATATATATATATACACACACACACACACACACACACACACAGAAATAGAGAGACTCATACAGCTTCTGGAGAAAGGTGGTACAACTGAGCAGCTAGTGTTGTGTTTTATAAAATGAGTTTTGTCAGCATCTGGGTAGGCAGCCTACCTTCCTCTTTTCCTTTCTCCCCTTCTTTTTCCATTTCTTAACTTCCTCTCTTTCCTTACTTTCTCTCTATCCTTTTTTCACTTTTCATTATGATTTATTTATTTATTTATTTATTTATTCACTTTACAACCCAACTGAAGCCCCTAGTCCTCCCCTTACATGGCCCATTCCTTCAACCCTCTCTGAGAAGGTAGAAGCTCCCCCTGAGTACCAGCCCAACCTAGCACCTCAAGTCACTGCAGGAGGAGGTATACCATCTCCCACGGAGGCCACACCAGACAGCCCAGTTAGGGGACCAGAATCCATAGGCAGGCAACAGAGTTAGAGTAAGCTTCTGTTGCAGTTGTTGGAAGACCTGCCTGAAGACTAAGTAGAACATCTGGTATACATGTACAGTGGGCCTAGGCCCAGCCATTGTATGCTATTTGGATGGTGGTTCAGTCTGCCAGCCACCAAGGTCCAGATCAGCTGACTCTGTTGGACTATTTCTGGAGTCCCAATCCTCTCCATGTTTCTCAGTCTTTCCCTCAAGTTCTGTTTGGCTGTGGGTCTCTTCATCTTTTTTAGTTAGCTTCCGGATGGAGTTTCTAAAAAGACAGTTAAGCTAGGTTCCAGTCTGTAATCTGAACTGAGCACCATTAATAGTGCCAGGGATTGGTTCTCGCTCATAGGGTGGATCTCGTTGAGCCATTCATTGGTTAACCATGGCTTAAGCTGTTTCAACATCTTTGTCTCTGAATGTCCTATAGGTAGGACAAACTTGGGGTCAAAGGGTTTTTCTGGTGGGTTGGTGTCCACATCCCTCCACTGGGAGTCCTGTCTCAGTCCCACTCCATATTCCCCACTGCTAGGGGTCTTAGAGTAATTTTTCTAGACTCCCTGATTCTTAGTCATTTAGGGAAATGCAAATCAAACAGAATCTACGATTTCACCCTACACCTTAGCCTTAGAATGGCTAAGATAAAAAACCTCAAGTTATAGCACATGATGGTGAGGATATAGAGGTAGACAAGTACTCCCTCATTGCTGGCAGGAGTACAAACGAATACAACAACCCTGGAAATCTGTATGACAGTTTCTCAGAAAATTGTGAATAGCTAGTTCCACCTTTAAACCCGGCTATATCACTCCTGAGTGTGTGTGTGTGTGTGTGTGTGTGTGTGTGTGTGTGTGTGTTACATCATACCACAAGGACATTTCCTCTACTATGTTCATAGCAGCTTTATTTATAATAGCCAGAAGCAGAACACAACACAAATAACCCTTCAACCGAAGAATGAATAAAGAAAATTCTTTGTGGTTCATTTACATAGTGGAATACTACTCAAATATTAAAAGCAAGGACATCATGAAATTCACAGACACATGGGTGGAACTAGGAAATATCATCCTGAGTGAGGTAACCTTGACTCAAAAGGAAATTAATGGTATATATTTAGTTATAAATAGATATAAGCCACAAAGTACAGGATACCCTTGTTAAAATCTACAGACTCAAAGAAGCTAAATAAGAAGAGGTTCTCAGGGAGGATGTTTGAATCTCACTCAGAAGGGGAAATAAAAGAGTTATCTGAGGTGGATGGAGGGAGTGAACTAGGTAGGAAAAGGAATGGGGATGGGGAGGGGAACAGGGGAATGGGGAGAATCAAATATAGGGAAAACTCAGCAGAGAGGACAAAGAGGATGAAAGAAAATCAGCAGGGGTGGGAGACAGCTTTATTAAGTACCAGAGACCTAGGATGTGGGAGGCTCAGTTTCATTCTTATAAGTTATATCAAAAAAGTGTGAACCCCATCAATTTCTCTTTAGGAATGCTAGCCCAAGCGAAAATACAAAATAATGAATAATATTTTACTGTACGGACCACTGGTTTCCTGCAATGAGAAGTTTATATAGTTCAACTAATCCTACATGAATAAGAATTGTACTCCATTAGATTACTGGGTATATATTAGGAAGCTTAGAGGAGCACTGAGGATAATCCCCTCTTTCCTATTTCCCAGTAACACTAAAAATAGAAAACTGTGATTATCTCCTTAAACTTTAAACTAGCACAAAAAGATTGAAGTGTCAGAATGTTGTTGAATTTCCATAACATAAAGCTACATTTTTTTGGTCATGAGAATGGAATCTGAGTTCTACCTCTGCCTCATATTTCATGGATTGAAGGCTATGCATTATTATAATTTGTTGTACCTTGAAAATATTATATACTCTTTCTTTTCTCTCAGAATTTGATTCAATTACACTGGTCAGTCACCTAGAAAAACTATTCTACAAGAAGTTGCCTAGAAAACTTCAATAAATGTATTAAAACTCTATTTTATAATATAAGCCTGGGCAATGGCCCCTCAGGTCATTATCCATTGTCTTACTTGGAAGTGCTTTACTTTAGTATTTTTTTTTGCCAAGATCTATAATAATATCTACAATCTGCACTATACATGATGTTTCTTTTCAAATTCATTGGAGACCTTAGAAATTTTATTTAGAATGCATTAAGTTCCCAGGAATTGTTTTACAATTTATAATTTTATTGAGTTATTAATATGATTCCATCATTTTCCATTCTCTTGGCTTGTTCAAAAACCTCCCCTATGTTCTTCTTTGCTCTTTTTAAAAATTTATGTGTTTGCATGCCTGGCTTGGCCATTGTAGGGATGACATGTCATGGCTTCTGACCCCTGAACCTCTGACATGGAGGTGTGGGCCTCCATGTATGTTGGTGGTTTCTGTGGAAATAAGGCTTATTTGTATCATAATGTACATATTTTCACGTTGCTCCTTCTAGGAATGTGCTCTGCCAACTTTAATAACTCCATGATAATCTGGGAGGCAATGGCGCGGCTAATGTCTCAGAAAAATGGTAAATGCGGAGACCGTCACAGCAGACCTTAAGGCTGTGGGAAAGAAGTCTGACATATATTTTCAACTATGCAAAATATATGGCTGCAATATGAATTACATTAGGAGCTTCAAATATCTAAAAGAACAGAGGCAGCTGTGCTATGAGCCAGCTTGTGAGGAAGATACTGAAGAAGGAGATAAAGAGATTTAGGGACTGGCAATTTCAGGACAGGATACCACCCAGCTAATTTTTTTGCTTGTGCTTAGGTAGGCAGGCAGATCCCCAAGTTCATGATCTGCCTGGGACAGAGGGAGATGAGGTCCAGGCCCAAGCATGGTAGGAATGGTAATTTCAGGGCAGAGTCCCAACCAGTTAGCTTATTCTTTGTGCTTAACAAAGGCAGTCGGATCTCTGAATTCAGCCTAGTAACAGTGGATCAATACACAATACAGGCCCCACTCTTAAACTCAGGGTCATTACAGAAAGATTATGAGTCAGAAGAACAGGGAGTTATTAAAGGAATGTTAAAGGGTATACCCATAAAGTCTCACCAATATCACCTGAACAAGGATAACAATAGACATGACAACACAAGTATAAGTAAAGTTCCAGGAAACTTCAACCTTGTAGGCTGCTAAGAAATATTGAAGCTATGCTCCACTGTAACTTACTCTATAAAACAGTGGTTTTCAGTCTATGTCTACATTTTCCAGGAAGATTAGGACTCCCTAGTAAGGAAGAAGGATGGCTGTATCTTCTGGATGTGTCTACAAACTGCCTTCTCTCAGGCACCTTTAGTAAATCAATTACCAGGAGTAGCAAATTTATTGTGTGCTTTGATACTATATGGGCACATTGGCCTATGAAGGAAATCAAGGCCTAAGAGTTTATTATCCATGCCTGATCACACAAAGCTGTCTGTCCCCAGGTTCAGGAAAAGTGATGGATACATAATGATGCAATGGTAGGTACAACCTCACATCAACCTGCTCTATGATCTCTGCTATATGTTTCTCAAGAGCTGGCTGAGGAGTCCTCAACTGCTTCTCAAGCTTAAGTTGAACTATGTCCTTCCTTGTTCACCCCCTTTCACACTGAAGTATAGAGATCACCACATAGCCAAGCTTAAAATTTTGGTATGACTAGTGTATATGAAAAGTGTGTCTCTTTCTGAGCTGCCTTTCTTGAGCTCTATGAGCCAGAGGCCACTCAAGAAGCTGCTCAGTGATATCTCGTATAATTAAGTATCCTCCATATCCATCCTTCTCATTTGACTCTCTTGCCTTCCTTTCCTGCTGGATGTTGGATCTCTCATTGTTGGTCAAGTTATCATCCCTTGCTTTTCACAATGATACACTTGTAATAAGTTTCTTCTCTCACTACAGTTAAAGAAAAGGTTCACATGGTAATATGTGATTGGAATTTCAACAGCTGTTTCTAAGGGATTGAAGGAAATATCAGAGGAAAAGCATCAAAGGAATACATGAATAATTCTGAACCAGTATTAGGCAAATGGTGATTAGCATAGGTACCCTGCAGTCAATAATGTATACAGAAGAGGGGGAGAAAAGAAATATGCTTTAGTTTGCAAAGTTTTAGCTTCATTGATCTTAATTTTATAATTGCAAAATGCAAAAAAAGAAAAATGCAGTGTTAGATTCTTTTTTACCAAAATTGGATGAGTTTTAAAAGACTTTTGTGCATTTCAACATGTATGAATTTAACATATTTTCACACACTTTAATGTAACCTTTACAATGCTCAGCAGAGTGAAAACTTTTCTGCATATGTTTTACATGCCTGAAATATCCTCCATAGTACTTACAAACTTACCACCCCTAAGTATTAATTCTCATTCACTTTACACCCCAGGTGTTTCTGAATATTCTGTATAGATTATATGTTAATTTCTCTATACATAGAGGTGTAACCTGATTCCCTATGTGAATTTAAATGGCAAAACTCTCAACTCTAGAATTTGCAAAAAAATATGTTTTTATGTAGATTTCTGTAATGAGCAAATTTGTCTATAAACAATTTATAAACAATAATAATTTAATGAGTCTTTTGACTGTTCAAAATAATGAATGCTTGGGTAGTGATGTAATTCTAATGATTTCCTTTTTCTCTTGTATTCAGTTGTATTATGTTAACCTAAAAAATCTCTTCTCTGAGCCAGAGAAGAAACTTGTTCCTTGAGGTTATTGTTAACTGGCAGAATAGGGAGTCAGCACAGTTCTCAGCATGGGTCCTTTCTTCATTATAATGTTGAAAGTTCAAGAGTAAAAAAGTTATATTCTAAACAATTATATTTCCTGTATTTTTCTATCTAAGAGCTATAAAAAAGGACCCAAGAACACCATATTCATTGTGTAAACTGTCTTCATTAACAATGCTAACTTCTTACTTTGTATGACCACTGCCACATCCATTTTGTTAAGTAGAAAACAGGGATTCATGGCTCCAGCAGCATATGTATAGCAGAGGATGGCCTAGTTGATCATCAATGGGAGGAGAGGCCCTTGGTCCTATGAAGGTTTATGCCCCAGTGTAGGGGAATGCCAGGGCCAGGAAGTGGGAGAGGGTGGGTTGGTGAGCAGGGGGACAGGGGAGGAAACAGGATTTGTTTTTTGTTTTTGTTTTTGTTTTTGTTTTTCGGAGGGATAAGTAGGAGGGGAGATGTCATTTGAAATGTACATAAAGAAAATAGCTAATAAAAAAAGAGAAAATGGGGAAGATTTTTAAGCAACAAGAGCAAGTGTGATCTTAGTTAAAACAAGGTAGGAAGAATCAGGAACTGAATTAGGGATCAGAGTTACTCTTAGTTTTTGGATCTTTTCCTGTAGGTAGGTAGTATATGTTCTCTCACCAGCCTTTAGATCAGAATTCTAGTTTCTTATAGACCGTGTCTGTTTCTTCTATACTACATTTACTTAGAGACAACACTCAGGGGCTAGATCAGAAGAAGCCATTGTGGAGGAGCTTTCTGCTTGACAGTAATGCCTAAAGGCTGTGAACAGCTTGAGCCAAAACCACTGAAGCACTTGTGCCAGCAATAGTCATCATTCTAACACTTGAAGCTATTGTAAAAGGAATTCAAGATAAGGACATGATTCTGCAGTCTTTTTATTATGCTCATTTCCTGAGTGCCAGTTATTTAAGTTGTTTTATGTTTGATTAGTTTGGAATTGCATGCCTTTTATATGTGTTGGTCAATTTATCTGCAGGAAACTGATGTTTCCCCAAGGTCATAGTAAATATATGCTGTTTTGTTTGTAAGTATGTATTGCTGAGAGCAAAATGTGAACATCAGTCAGAGATCACCCCATCAGGGTTTATACCAGAAGTCTGTATCTCTGTGCTAGCTGCACTAATAGCAATAACAATATGTTATTTTCTTATATAACCACAATAAAACGCTACTTAGTACAACATTATACAAGCCTACTTGGTTTATAGAGTCTTCTGTAATATCCCCGATAGCATTGTATGTTTCAAGCTGAAGTTCTGGTCTGTTGCAAATATTAATAGAAAGTAATTACACACAACTATGTCTGATAGACCATTACTTTCAATTTCCTGTGAGTCACTTAATCCAAGTAGAATGGATCTTTCTTGATCATTTAATTATTGGCATAATTACTTGGAAGTTTGTAAGAGGATGTCTGGTGTTCATTTAAATAGGTCATAAATTAAAGACTACATCTTTAATATTAAGCCTTTTCTGAAGTAAAAACAAAATAGACAAAAAGATCCGATTATAACACACAATTTCTAAAAATTGTTTAAAAATCACATGTAAAGAGGGAATATGAATTTCTTCACTTGGAGTAATACCTCAAACATCCAACAGGTAGTTGGAATTCAAGAAGTATCTGTTGAATAAATATACAACACTGAATTCCACCAAAGCTTAAACTTACATGTTATATAATTCAGATTCTTTAATGTGAAACAAGGATTGAAATATAGATTTAGGATTTTTTTTTTATCACCTTTGGCCTTGATTTTGATTTAAGACTAAAATCAATTTGTGTTCCAAAACAGGACATGTTCTCAAGTATCTTTCATAGTGGCGTTTTGTGTTCACCATGCCATAAGCACTAGAGAAGTCACTTATCATGTGATCAGTAAGAGAAACATACTGCATGCTTATTTCTGAGATAGAAAAAAATTCTCAGAAGTATGAAGTCATCTCTACTGTCAGGAAAGCTGTAATCCAGTGAGAGAATAGTGAGGCAGGCATGAGTGACCATAGAACCTTATGAAACAGCATGTACCAAGCTTTTAAAGAATATAAACATTATTATTTTTTAAATTTGCAGATAAAATAAATACTACTTATACTTAATAATACTACTTCGATTATACTTGCAGTCTAAAATCTAAATACACTCTGTACAGTTAGAATAGCAGCTGTGAAGCTGTGGACCTTCACATTGGCGATTACACCTTCATGAAATACTGAGCACTTTAATGAATTAAAACCCCCAACTAAAAATACCTCACCATGTATTTCTCTTCTTATTCAAGCAGGATATCGAGGATTTTCATAAACAGAGGTGGTAAAGTGGCTGCCCCTACACAAGATTCAGAACTGCACTACTTTATTAGTTTAATTTTTATGAAAGAATAAATCAACTTGAGAATATTGAAGAAATTAGTTTAAATATGTTTAAATAACATTGATCAGAAAATAACTTGAGAAATCTTGGTATTATTATACCTCTCTTCTTTCTCGAGAGAGGCTTAGTGATATTCCATGTTCCAGATACAAATATTTTCGAGCCAAAAGGGCATGCTTTTACTTTGACAAAAGAAGATAAACTTGCTACACTGGTGTTGACCCGCAGGAAGTGTTCCTGCACTGAGACATTTCTTTTTAAAGTTATAATACATAAGCTTTCCAAACATTTGGAACGAAGCAGACCTATATCCAGTATAAATCTGGCTATAGATTTATAGGGTTTTTGCATTTTGTGACATATATTGTTGCACTAGTTTTAGTCCTATGTCATTTCTATGAAAAACTTTCAGTGGGGGTAGAAAATGTTCTTTAAACTGGCCTTTCTGTGTAGTTTGATGTTGATGTTCTAAGTGGTTTTTGATGTAAGCCTGAGGAGCAATTATTTAATTTGATCATATAAGCTTCTTTGTCAAAGGCAGAAAACCGTAAGCAGTGTTATAACTTCCTTGTTCAGCTATGCAGCCCATTATATTTACTTACTGAGCTAGTTACAGAAAACCTTACTGAAATAGAACCATTTGTAAAAAGCCAAACCTGTTTGGTCTTTGGTTAACCTATGACCTTCTCTTATTGAATGTGATACTTACATTTACTTTCCTTGCCTTGTTTCCAGTAAGAAGTGTCTGCATTTTCTGATGGAAAAAGAAAAACTGAGAGAGATGTGCAGCAGTTCAGATCATTACTGTTTCACATCCCAAAAGGACTCACAAACCTAACTTCCTGTATCCTACCTCAAGAAGGCAGAAACTTGAGACAGATGGAAATACTTGCACGCAACTGCTGGACTGAAGTCAGTGATCTCTGCGGTTGAAATAAGGAGAAGCTGAAAGAAGCTGAGGAGGAGGGCAGGCCCAACGGAAGACCAGCAGTCTCAACTCGCCTAGACCTTTGAAATCTCTCAGACAGGGAGCCACCAACCAGGCAGCATACACTTGTTGGTATGCAGCCTTGGTAGCATATACAACAGAGAACTGTCTGGTCTGACCTCACTGGGAGAAGAGGTGTCTAACCCTTGAGAGACATGATGCCCCAGGGATTTGGGAGGCCTGGCCTGGATGGGGGCCATCCTTATGGAAGAGGAGGAATGGGATGAGGAACTATGGGAGGGCAGACCAGCATAGGGTCAATGACTGAATTGTAAAAGAAGGATACAAAAAATACAACATATGAAAGTTCAGATTAAACTACACAGGTTTAGTGAATAGACGTATAAATCCTCCTTTTATAAAATTATATTCTCATTTACTTTGAAATTTCTTTCATGCATACAGTATATGTTTTCTTATCTACCCACTAACTGCCCCTTTCTCCATCCAACTCTTACACACCTTCTTCTAACACAGCTTCATTCCAATTTCTTATCTTGTTTCCACATGGGAAACATTAATTGGACATATTGGGTTAAAAAAATGAATATGTAAAGCACAATTTTTAAGGATGTCTCTTTTTCTCACTACGGGCATTCTGTTATTTAGAGGGATTCTTCAAAATATTCTAATATGTCTCAGTTCCTCAACAGATATAGTTAATCATAGTTGCAATGACTATCTTAAATGTTTTATGTAGAATTTAAATTCTCTTCATTTTCATCTTATAACTCAGAGCATATACTACACACAACCAAACAAGGAATTTGAGAACAAGTACCCTCAAACATCGCACACATACTAAGGAAGCGTGGTTGAAGCCTGCGTAACTAGATATTGATGCAGATAAGGAAAGATTAGTAGAACGGAAGAACAACTATACATTATTTTATTAACATAAATGCTGATATACTTCATTTTTATTTGATGATGAAAACTTAAACATTGTCACATTTGAAATTTTATGTTTAAGTTTTGATGGCTTCTTGAATACAGAATGAGATGACAAAAAAAAAAAAGGATTCATTATGACTTCATTGGTTTTTTTTTCTATTTTTTTTATTAGATGTTTTCTTTACTTACAATATCTCCTTTCCCAGGTTCCCCTCAAAAAAAAAAGAAAAGAAAAGAAAAAGAAAAAAATAAAAACAACAAAAACTAAAACAATCCACTGTTCCCAGTCCCCCCCCCCCCCCGCTCACCATCCCACCCCTCCTGCTTACTGGCTCTGGCATTGCCCTACACTGGGGTTTAGAACCTTCACAGGACCAAGGTCCTCTCCTTCCATTGATGACTAGCTTGGCCATCTTCTGCTATACACATGCTGCTGGAGCCATGAGTCTCCCCATGTGTATTCTTTGGTTGGAGTTTTAGTCCCTGGGAGCTCTGAGGTTCTAGTTAGTTCATATTGTTGTTCATCCTAAGGAGTGGCTTTTGTAAAGTAAAGTTGGAAGAATCTTTGGAAGAATATGTATTGATAACAGAAAAGATAATATGTAATCTGTTACCATGGGGAATATTGGTAGAATAATAAGTAGACACGTCTAGTAGAACATCTGAAGTTTGTCTCAAGAATTCGTAACAAAAGGTTACAATTAAAGAGATAGGGTGTAACACCATCAGCAGAGAGGTTACATCTGTGAATTCACTCATTTGCAGGTTTCCAGGAAGGGTGGTAGAATGAATGAATATTGAGGTTTGAATGTGAATTATTCCTCATATGTGCATGTGTTTGAACATGTGGTCTTTATCTAGCTTCACAGAGGTTTTAGAAGGTTGTAGAAATGCAATGGATTATTGGCATGGGTCTTGACACTTCATAGCAAGGCCACTCTTCCATTAACCCCTGCTCCCTCAGAGCATAAACCAAGACCACCTAGGCCCCTGTTTCTGTAAAATTGTCTTCCCTGCCTGTTGCCATGTCTTTCCTGCTATATACCCCTGAAACAAAACACAGACAAACCCTTTATTCTCTAATTTGGTTTGGTTAGAATATTTAATCACAGCAGCAGGAAAAGAAACAAGGACTGAACATAGATATTGAAATCCACAACATCTGAATAAATTATCCAGGGAAATACTCCATACTAGTGAAGAAAGATGAGATAATTAATAAAACTAAAAGCTGAAATGTTTAATGATAAGGTTTTGGACATCATGTAATGAAACAAAAGCTAGGAGGTTAATTCATGATTTTCTTGTTTTTGTTTTGTTTGGTTGTTTTTAATTGTATATTTTATTTATTTACATTTCAAATGTTATCCCCTTTCCCCGTTCCCCTCTGAAAATCTTCTATCCTATCCCCCTTTACTCTGCTTCTATGAGGGTGCTCCCCACCCACCTACCCATTTCCACCTAACTACCCTAGCATTCCTCTACACTGGGTCATTAAGTTTTCACAGGACCTAGGGCCTCCCCTCCAATTGATGACAAATAAGGCCCCTTCAGCTCCTTCATTCCTTCCCCTAACTCCTCCATTGGAACCCCTGTGCTCAGTCTGATGGTTGGCTGTGAGCATCCTCATCTGTATTGGTCAGGATCTGGCAAAGTCTCTCAGGAGACAGTTGTATTACACTCCTGCCAGCAAACACTTCTTGACATCAGCAATAGTGTCTGGGTTTGGTGTCTGCATTTAGGATGGATCCCTAGGTGGGACAGTCTCTGAATACCCTTTCTTTCAGTCTCTACTCTACTTTGTCCCTGTATTTCCTTTAGATAGAAGCAAATCTGCGTTAAAATTTTGGAGATGGGTGGGTGGCCCCATCCCTCAACCAGGGGCCATGCCTAACCTCTAAAAACAGTCTTGACAGGTTCTCCCTCCCCTTTGTGGGGTATTTCATCTAATGTCATCCCCATGGGGTCCTTGGAGGCCCTTACTTTCCTGGCATCTAGGAATTTCTGGTTGCTGCCCCCAGTTCCCCATCTTCCATTGCTACACACCTCATGATTTTCAAGGAAGCATATTCTACAAAGTGGTGATTAACACATTAGATACTCCAACTAGAAAGGATTGGCATAAATCAGTAGAGTTGATGCCAAAAAACCAAAAAACAAAAAAAAAAACAAAAAACAAACAAACAAAAAAAAAAACAAAAAAACCCCTGCTTATTTAAAGGATTTTTGTTCCAAAGACAAAACAAAATAATGAGGAGGAAGGAAAGAAATGATGGAGAAAAGAGAACACTCATGGAGGCAGTGGTTGTGTGAAACTGTGTTGACTTCTGCTAGTCTCTGTGGAACAGACACTCATATTCTAGACTTACTGCATAAAGTATCATAAACTGTCAGGCTCCACACCCTGAAACTCTCTGTTTTTCTCAAAATTCCAGAAGCTTCAGACCTAAATTAGGCTATTGATGAGCCCAGTTCTTTTAGAAAGGTGTGAGAGAACATTCTGTTCTGTGCTCTTCTTTGCTTCCCAATGATACTGGTAATTGTTGACATTCTCTGGCATGCACAAGGCTCATCTTTATTTGGAACTTAATCACCACATGGCCTTCAGCCTAGGTGTTTTAGTGGCAAAGTTACCCCTGTTTGTAAGGATACAAGTGATAATGGATTACATTCTCATTCTATCTTCTGTTTTACTCAGTGTGAACCCCTCCTAACGAATTATATCTGCAATGAAGGTTATTTCCAAAAACTTACTACTCCAAGTTTAAGCTTCATAATGATAATTACAGCTGATACTACTGATTTATGACCTTCTTTTTTCCTAATTGGCAAGGAGCAAGTGCAAAGCACTGTGTATAATAACCTGACTCTGACTCAAGGTCCTTCTGTTTTTATCATACTTACTGCTAAGATTAAGGCCTAGCACCATCACACCTAGAACATATAATATTAGTTATCAAAATCTTATAATTCTTTGGTGCAATTTCTCCAAGAGATTTTTACTTATAGCCTCATCTAATCGACTCTTCCACTGTACATAAATAATGGGAATTATCTGAGTGAACTAATCATGCCCATGTCTCCAGTATGGGTTATTCGAGTATCCATCCCCTCCTTTATCCTTTATTTATATGTGGATACTCTCAGAGACTTTAGCGAATTATTTGACCACTTTGTCTCTCAGCGCAGTGCCAAAACATATTTTCTAGCCCCAGCAGTGCAATAGACTATCAGCCTATCAGTTCATATCAGCACCTCATTTGCTAACTTGTCCTATTTGTGAAGCATTTAAACAGGATGCATATGCTTGGTAGTTTTATTTTGACTCCCTTTTGCACTTTCCTAAAAGTTGTTGTTTAATTTGAAATTTCTTACCATGCTCACTCTGGGTCTTGTTTATTAAAAGAAAAATTGTTAGATGAGAGAAACAAGTTCCACCATTTTGTTGCACAGAGGGTGACTATAGATACTGATGATCATTTCATATTTTCAAAATGCTAAAAGAAAATAGTTTGAATATTTTCATCCTATAAAAATGACAAATGAGGAAATTTGCATAAATTAAAATAGGTGTGTTTAGCCTTACCTTGAAATATATATGTATGTACATATATCCTTCATGTGGTAACACATAAATGTGCACAAATTTTGTGTCTGTTAAAAATAAATGAAAAATCAAATAATAGCAATAATACTGATTATTTACGCAAAGATCATTACTATAACAGACTCTGTGCTTCTCTGTATTACAGGATCATTCATTATTTATGTGTTATGTACTTTTTGATGCAAGGTGACCACAATGACTCATTTATTCTCTTATCTATATATTTATTCAGTAGCTATTTGTTGATTCTCTGTGTTATAGACATGGTCATTCTTTTGGTCATCTACTTCAGAAAAATTGTCTAACTTACGTATCTAGGAGGAAATTCATCCATTTGTTTCCTCTGCCCCCTAAGAAATGAGGCATACATACAAGGTCTGTGAATGGTTTCTCAGGTGTGTCTTCAGAGATTTTCAACATGCCACTTAAAATTAACAGAATGAAGAATGATTGTAGTTGTGTGCGGAATGGCTTCAGCAACAGAGACCGCAGTGTCAGTGATGCCAGCTTTAGGTTGTGATGGTAGTGACATCTTACAACTAGTACCTTGTTGTGATTTGGATCTTGTTTTGCCTCCTCAGCTTTTCATTTAGGATGACCTAATTTTCCAGATTTCCTATAAATTTTATAAATTATTTTATACATCACTAGAACATACTATTCTTCATTGACTAGTATATCCTTTCATTGCTTTTAAATAAGTGTCATGCTTCACATATGAGATGCTTTATAGAAATGATGTATGGTCAACTCCGTTTGAACTACTGAACAATAACAATAGCAAAAAAATCATTAGAAGTTTCAAAGAGTTCATCATGCTCAAAGATTTCCTCAGGAATATTCCAATGTGCAGCATTCACAAGTAAACAAGATCAAAATTAAGTGTGCAATATGGAAAATGTAACCATTTCAAATGTGCTCATAAGGAGACATTAACTTTAGTTCAGTGATGAGTGTCCTTTAAAGGGCCAGAAAATAATCTCTAGATTTTTTTGAAAGAGATATAGAATCTCTATTCTTCCATTAGAAATAACTTCCAAAGTCCGTCTGTGTATATATCCTTACTAGGTTTCCTGAATCATTAGGAAACATTTTTGTACTCAATTTGTGTCAGAGTGATAGCTAGAAAGGTGAGGATGTCACTGTCTTTGTTTTAGTAGCAGACTCTTCACTGAGTCACCATTGTATAAATGTCCTAGGCTGGATGGCAGTGCCTTCCTGGGCCAACACGTGAGTGTGAAAGAGCAGCTGAGGCAGCCTTTCTGCGTTTGTATGTGGCGTAACTTGCCTACATGCCCATGGTTCTGATCACTATCCTACATACTTACTGAAAGCATGGTGAAATGAAAGTATTTTTGAGCATTCCATCATTTCACAGAGCACAAAGTTCTTGAATAGCTACAACATCTATACGAACCATCAGGTGACATAGATAAACTCAATTACACCAACAGGTGTGAATAAATTTGTTCTCTTAATCTCTGAAATGTCTACATTACCTTCAGGCTGTAATAAAAATAAGTATATATTTTGATCCATAATCTGGCTGCCTAGCAGTTATAGAAAAAAATTCTTTTTTTTTTTTTTTTTCAAACATTGCACACAGGCTTTTGGAGAACTAGTGAATTCATCAATGATAATATTTTGTTTCACTTTTGAGAAGAAACTTGTTGAACACAGAAGTTATCCCCAGGCAGTAACTACACACCTGGGTAGCTCTTGTCTCACAGAGAATGCTCAGTACTTTGGCTCCTCTACACCATTAGTTTTCGAATACTTGCTCCCATTGTGTGAACGCTGCAGGAAGAACCCCAGGAGCTGGATTTTTAAACTAATAAAGCTACAATTGCTCGAGCAGGAGCTTATTACTGCGCCAGATTTTCCACTTTTTATATTTTGTGCTAACTCCTTGAAAAACCCTCGGTTGGGTCAGGAACGTACTTTTTAAGTCAATCAACTAAGTCAAATTTAGTTGAACTAAACTTGTGCTTATTCATTATTTCTTCTATTTCTTTTCATTTGTACTATACTAGCTATTATCTATATCATTCAAAGTGTAAATTATGAAGAGGTATTAATGTTCCTATCTGAAATTTTATAAGTTGAAATGATTCTTGTCATTCTCCTGTCTTACCTGCAGTATGTGACTTAGTTACAATGTTCCTTTAGGCATAAAACTTTTATACTGCTATGACTACCAAAATAAGCTAATTCAAGTAGAACGTATCTTCTATTTTTCAGTTGAATTTGTATAACACACATTTAGTGATATATGAACATATAGTTTCTCAAGGAAAACTACTGTCTTCATATATCTAGGATCATAATGGAGATGGAAACAAAAGCAGTGTACTAATGAGTTATATAGTTTCTAGAGAACAGAATACAAACCTTGATAGACCACAGCTAACAAATTCGGCTTACCCCTTTCACTGATTACAATTGTAAACACCAAAATGTCCCCACAAAATTATCTCCAGGAGAATGAAAAACAATAAAAGCAGGCAGATTGTAGAAGAAAGATTTTTAAAATTCCTATCAAAGTCATGAACAAACATGGGTCCTAGTCAAGTAG
Organism: Montemys delectorum; assembly: GCA_019843815.1. NCBI lineage: Eukaryota > Metazoa > Chordata > Mammalia > Rodentia > Muridae > Montemys > Montemys delectorum. The sequence continues at coordinate 2,584 of JADRCD010229575.1, read as the reverse complement.
CCATACTTTGCTAAAAGCAATACACTCATAGAAATCATGAACTAACTCATACCCTCAGAGCTCCCAGGGACTAAACCACCAACCAAAGAGTACACATGGTGGGACTCATGGCTCCAGCAGCATATGTTGCAGAGGATGGCCAAGTAGGTCATCAATGGGAGGAGAGTCCCTTGGTCTTGTGAAGGTTCTATGCCCCAATGTAGGGGAGTGCCAGGACCAGGAAGTGGGAGAGGGTGGGTTGGTGAGCAGGGAGATGAGGGGAGGGAATAGAGTTTTTTTTTATTTGTTTGTTTAGTTTATTTTTTTTCAGAAGGGAAACTAGGAAAGGAGATATCATATGACATGTAAATAAAGAAAATATCAAATAAAAAATAAATTAAAAAAAAAAAGAAAGAGGGCTCTCACCTCATAATTGGAAATTGGCATTGTCACTCTCTTAAACTGGGAAACATTAATTTTTTCCAGAAATTATTGGAAATCTGGGTTCTTGGTCCTTCAGACTTTGGGACTTACACTAGCCGTCCTGTATATTAGTCAGCTCTGTCAGTTGTGACTTAATACTTGAGATTATCGGCATAAAAAGTAAGTGAAAAGGTTTGTTTGGCTCTTAGTTTCAGGACATGATTGTGGCCCTACTGCTTTGCACCTGCAATAGAATAATAGCGCAGCACGGCATACTTTTAAAGCAGAGGAAGGTATTTCCCCTGCTGGAAGCCAGGAAGCAAAGAAAGGGGGTAGAAGGGGCTTGGCCCCTGGATCTTCTTCAAGGTAACACACTTAGTGTCCTAATTTCTTTTCACTACTCCTTGTATCTCCTGCAAATGTTCCATCTCTTCGATAATGCCATGGGGTTGGCATAATATTTTTAACACAAGAGGATATTTCCTGTCAAAAGTGTAGCACTTCACTTCCTTCCCTGATATTTCACCTCAAATTGAATAGCATCAGCATCCTTTCTGATTCTTCAGTTTTTGTTTTTGTTTTTTTTTTAACAGTACATCAGGAGATTTCTTGCTATTAACGAGTATATGAGACAATGTCCATGAAAAAAGCTTCTCTTATCTAAGCATGCTACTGGTTTTGATCCTCTGGGGAATGTTCACCACCACCACCACTGCCACCACCACCACCAGTAGCACCATAACCAGTACTAGCACCAGCACCAGCACCACCAGCAGCCTCATGACCACTACCAAAAAAAAAAAATCAGATCTTTTTCCCTAGTGGTTTCTCATTTGTACATGATTTCATAGGTACACAAGACAACTTGATTTTCATAATCAAAAGAAATCCTCATCTTTTATTATTTTATTCAAGAATCACCAGCGGTTCTAAGCAAAAAGAACTTGCTGAGAATGTGTCCTGGATGTTTGAAAACTGTATTTTCATGAAGGTTGAATTTTGCTTAAGAATGTTAGAAATGGAGTTTTTAAACTTTATTATAAAAGAAAAGTGAAATGACTCATTATTTCCAGTGTCATTTAACATATAATATAACAAATAAAGTCTCTGTTGATATAATTAGTTAATATCTCAATGCTTTCTGTTTGACACCAAAGCCGAGAAACAGTGTGGTTTGAAATTGTGATGAGGTACAAACCAAAATGATAGACTCTTCAGTAAACTTTTCAACTCGGTGGCTCAGTGACAATCGTGACAGCTTTTGCAATTAGTTTAGGCCCTTTGTTTCTTGAGGCAAATGTAAAATCTCCATTCGTGTATTCATTTTCCAATGCAATTGGTACACATCATAAAAACTGTAGTTGAGCTAATTGGTGCATTGGCTGACAGATTCAGCAAGGAGGCCAAGCCCTGAGCCATCCAGTTATTGCTTAAACTGCCTTGGTGTAACTGTGCTGGCTGGGATCACTGAGAAGGCTGCTCTTCCCCCAGGCTCATAGGAGACACACATTGAGAACTTTGGTATCTAGGGATATCAGGCTGACACGTTTTATAAGCATCAAGTCCCTACATATTATGAAAAATAAAAGTACATGTTCTACTTGCAGATATTTTATAAATATCAAGTACTGATGTGATGCTCAGACTGCTACGTTGAGAATTTTTTTCAGTAACTGAATCGAAAAAAAAGGATAGTTGACATACATGTTGTCTAATTTCTTAAGTTTAATTTGGTATATGCTGACAGTACCTCAGGAGACCTCTCGCCTTTCTGAGAAATTTGCCTCTTTTTTATATATTGATTCTAAAAGTCCTTTTCTTCATTCAGTGAAATAAAATTTGAACTTATTTTTTTAAATATGCATTGTTTATACTGAAAACTTTGCTAAATTCATGATTTATTGAATTATTAATTTCTCAATATCACAAATGTATTCAAAATAATATTCATTTAAATTTTTGATATGTATTTTGTGTAAAAATACTTACTTTGAGTACTTTTATACAACATTGGTTCATGGTGTATCTTCATAAAAATTACTTCTCAAAGAACAAATACCCTATGATCATTATTCTTAAAACTGGAATCAATTGGAAAGAATAGTCAATGACCACTAGATTCTTAAGCATTTTCCAGTTGATTGGCAGTAAAGAGAAGATAATATTTCCCAAAAGGTATTCA
>JADRCD010229574.1:0-22150 GCA_019843815.1 Montemys delectorum | reverse complement strand
TTCTGCAGCCTTAGCCTGTCCATTCTTATTAAAAGAAAAAGAAAAGGCCAAGTTGTGGTTAAAAGCATATTCTGCTATTTTTCTAAAGAAAAACATGTCACCAAGGATATCCGTCTTTGTGTCTAAGCTAAAACAACAAACGAAACAGCCCAAAGCATTTGCACAGGCTGTGTGTGCATCAAGTGCCAGACACAGGCGACGGGATGCGACCCTCCTGACGTGCCCAGAGTTGGGTTTCCAGGTGACTTTTTGATGCGAGGGAACTGAGGCACACCTGCAGGTTTAGTAACACATCCCAAAGCTCCAGGCTAGGAAATGGCAGAGTGGTGCCCTATGCATGCCTGAGGCTGGGTTTTCCCACACACTTCATGTGTCTCCTGGTTAGATCACTCATGTTTAAAGAGGGAAATGACCCTGGAAATTCGTCTGAAGAGCCAAGGCTGACCCTTAGCAATTCATGAAACCTAGGTGCAGTGGGAAGAGAGCAAGCAGGTGTATGCAGCTGTGGAGCTTCAGGTCTTTGGTTTGCTCACCGACTGGCCATGTGGTAACCTGGCAAAGCATTTTGGAGTTCTCAGGAAGCTCTTGTCCCCATCTCAGAACCGTCCATTTTTCCAGAAGCAATCTTTATCCTGCAGTAATCTCCCTCCCTTGGTGATGATCAAATGGGGGAGAAATACAGAAATTATCAATACCCATGGCACCATTGAATCAGTATAAGCGTCGCAGGTTGTCCACAAGCCAAGTTTCACAGCTTTACGGGCAGTATTTTCACACCTTAATTTACTTCCCAACTAGAATCAGTGCTCTCCTCTGTTGACTCAAAGGTTTCTGCAGAGGGGTGCGGCTTTGTGTTTCACCACCTTTTCAGAGAGCAAGGGCAAGAAACAGGTTAGCACAGAGAGACAGCCAGTTGGACAAGCCTGGCCCAAATCCTGGCTGTGTGACTTTGAGAATCTCACTGAGCTCTCTGTGCTTCAGTTTCCTTTCAGAGCCCAGTATTGGTCTGGATTGCTATCATGAAGTATCATAGACCATGTGACATGACAACAGAGCTAGAACAGAACCCTCACATTTCAGATACTGCAAGTTCAAGTTCAAGGTGTTGGCCAAGAAAGGGGCTGGCTTCTTTCTGTCTTGTAGGCAAACATTGCTAAATCCTTATATGAGAGGAAATAAAGAGGAAACATGACAGAGGTAGAGATAGATAGATAGATAGATAGATAGATAGATAGATAGATAGATAGACAGACAGACAGATATCCCATCATACAAAGTGACTAATTTCACCAACAACACAACCCTATGTTATAATGTTATCATCTGACACCAATAACTTTCCAAAGTTCTGGCCCCCTAACTCTCAAGGTTCAAACTTCAAAATTTAAGTTGTTGGGGAAACAACATTCAGTCTATAACAGGAATCATCTGTAAAGCAACTGGTAAGAACTCACACACATTAACTATCACTATGACCACGAAGACAATAAAACTAAGGGCACAGGCCTTAACATGTTAAAGAGCACATATGTGTCCTTTCTGATCTTTACAAAGGGAGAAACATCTTTTGTGACAGACATCAGATTACCGTTCCCAAAAGGCACAATGGAACAAAGCCTACATTGCTTCCTTCAAGTATCTCACAACTCTAGGAAAGTCTATTCCAGGAGACTCCTCCTGGGCATCAGTTGGCTTGGTAGGGCAGTGACAGGCTGCAGACACATGCACACCAGGCATGCAGTGCAAATTAGCAGAAACCTGGGTTTCAAAGTTATGGGCATTCATGTAGTAGAATTACTGATTGTGAGTTTGGGTAAATCATTCATCCCTCCTCAACTACTCTTTTTCCTGTGTGAAACAGAATAATATTAATTTATTTACTACTTGAAAACATTCAAGACTTTATAGTATCAAAGAATCATTGCTTTCCTTGTATGTTTAGTGTGTCCAAGGCAGAGGTCTCTATGCATATTCCCTGGGAAGAACAGCGGCATTACCACAGTTACAACAGCGAGTCATTCATCTTATATCTCATGTGGAGTACCCAATAACTACAGCCTGTCAGCTGAAGTATTATTAGAGCAAAAGCAAACATTCGTGCAGTCACATACCTATAAAAATACAAGCAAGATTCATCTAATGCCTTTAGATGAGTGTCTCTCAACCTATGGGTGGAGACCCTTGGGGGGAGGGGTCAATGATCCTTTCACTACAGTAGTCACTTAAGACCATTGAGAAACATTTGTATCACAATTCATAACAGTAGCAAAAATTACAGCTATGAAGTAGCAACAAAAATAATTTTATGGTTGGGGTCCCCACAACACGAGGAACAGTGTTAAAAGGTCTCAGCATGAGGAAGGGTGAGAACCACCATCCTAGAACAAGCAACCAAAACCAACAGTATGTGCTACAGGAAAGGCTCTGTACCTCCAACACATCATCCATAAGATGGCCAAGAGCTTAACAAGCAGCTGCAACACACAGACAGCACAGCTTCGTGAGAGAGCAGCAGATATACCAAGGGTAGCATGGGCCTTCTCAGGGACCAGCTGGTCAAGGGACCTCCCAGTCATAGGCAATGCACACTCAAGGCAGAACAGAGTAACAAGGAAAATGTCCCTCAGAGCAGTTCGGCCCAGTTCCCCACGTATGGTCAAAGCACAGTTTCCCATGGGCTGGTTTTCTTCTCCCTAAAGTACTTTTCTACATTTCTTGTATTGCACAGGAATACAGCTTCAAAGAGAAGTTTTAGAATGGATGCACACTTGCTTTTTCTAAATTTAGGTTTAACCGTCAATGAATATTAGTGGTAAGAGTGAGCTCTTGGTTGTCAAGGCCAGATAGACTGGCTGTCTCAGAATCAGCCAAGATTTTGTTCTGTTGACCTCCAACAGGATACTATCCATGAATGTGGCTTGCCTTCTTGGAACAACTATTTTAAAAACAGCAAAAAAAAAAAAAAAAAAAAAAAAAAAACCCAACTTAAATGCACAAAGAAAAGGTAAGGTACCTAAAAGCATTTCTGACATATAGTGAGAGACTTCAGTCTTAAAACACAACAAACAATGATTTTACCAATTTCAATCCAAAGGTTGGTCCTGAGCTCAAAGCCCAAGAAACACCATCCACTAAATTATGAGGGAAGAATGTGTGTGGGTGTGTGTGTGTGTGTGCGCGCACACACACACACACACCCACACATGTCTTATATGTGTACATGTGCATGTATGTTCAAGTTCAAGAACTTGTGTTTTTTATGATGTAGCTGGCTACTGTGTTATTTGACCATGACAGGGTAGGATGACTGAATTCCTAATGATGTTTCATGGACACATAGCAAGTGCCCAAAGTTAATAATCTGTGTCCCCAAAGGGCCATGGTATGCCAGCTAGCACTGCTTTCCATCCTGCTGAACATCACCTGTATCCCAGCTGAGCCCGATGGGCTGACTTACAGCCCTCTCTGCAGTTTGCTTGTCCCTTATTCTCAAACAGCAAGGATTCTTGGCCCCTAGGGAATCTGAGGACATTCTCCAACTTGCTTCTCAAAATGCAGATGAACAATAGATGCTGAGTATGGTTGAAGGGAGGGATTCAGGGCTCACTTAAGAATATTTCATAAGGAGCTGCTAGAGTACCCACAGACCCTGAGTTGATACCTTCCACTCGTTAACTGAGTCCGGTGGGCACAAATGTAGTCTCAAGACTTGGGATATGGAACAGGGGAATCAGGAATTCAAGGCTAGCCTGGAATATATGTAACCCTATTTCTCCCCAAAATTAATTAATTAAGACTTACTTTGTTAGGACCAAGCAGAGACTCCAAATCTATGAATCAAGAAGGCCGTAAGTTCTAGAAGGTTAGTGGTGTTTTCCTCCCATATGTATTCAAAATACAGCGTCCGTGTTTTGGAAAGCAGACATCTGAAGCCTTCTAAACTAAAACTGCTCCTTCCTCTGTCTCTTGTCTTCTGTTTTTGTTGTGTTGTTATTGTTGTTGCTTTTTGTGTTGATGCTTTTAATGTTTGTTTTTGTTACTACCTCTACTTGGCCCAACAATTCATCACTAATAGATGGAGCTTCAGCTCCTCATGTATATTCAATATGGTAGGCTGCTGGCCCTGAGAGTGTCCTGCAGGTCCAAGCAGAAAGGCATTGGGAAGTGGGAGGCATTCTTAGTCAGAGCACCAGCTCTGAGCTCATGTGCAGTGTTCTGCCAGTGCTGCTAAAGGCACAAATGTCTTAGCTGGCAGTGTCCTTCAAGGTGTCCTTTTGTGCCACTTCCAACTGATGAGAAGCATGCATGTAAGGCTAGTACAGAGACAGAGCTGGGGTGTCTGCACAGCATCCCAACACAAGACCACAGGATCTCAGATAACAGAGAGGAGAGATGCAAACACACCACCATCACCACCACCATCACCACCACTACCAACACCATCACCACCACCACCACCACCATCACTACCACCACCACCAACAATACCACCATGACCACCAAAATCAACATCAGCAGCACCATCACAACCACCAACAACACTACCACCACTACCACCACCAGCACCACCACTACCACCACCAACACCCTGACCACCACCACCACTACCACCACCACCAACACTAACACTACCAACACCACCAACACCAACTCCACCAACACCACCAACAACATCAACACTAACAAAAACCAACCAAGAGGACCAACAAAGAGATGGGATCAAAGAGAGGACGGGAATAGCAACAAGAAAACATCACTCAAGTCAAAGTAGAGTACATCAAGGAACTCCATACAGGAGTGGAGAGTGGAGTGAATACAAGAAAGAGAACAACAGAGGAAGGAGGCTGGCCAGGGAGAACATGGCTTCCCAATTTCCCCCAACACTGCTAACAGGACACAACACCTTCACCCCTGTCCTCTCATTCACCATCTGCTTGCCCCCAAACATCACAGGAAGAGTCAACTCTTTATTTATTGATGCTCCACTTGTTTCCAAAATGCATTTAAGGCAGTGGATCACAAGAGGCAAGTCAGATTTCACTGTTAAAAATTCATCACAGGAAGAATTTTCCATATCTCTAGCCAGACAGCACTTGGTCATTAGAATGTTGGTGTTGCCAGCGCAGTTTATGCTTGGCTGTTTCTTTCTGCTACATCACAGAGAAAAGGATCTCATGCCCCCAGCTCTGTCCTGGCTCCTTTTAAATATTTCAGGGCAGGTATCAGGAGCCATATTTTCAGATGGACAGTCAGGTCAAGTGTTTGAGGGTCCTAGCGATGACAGCCACCTCAAGGTGTTATCTGCCACAACTGTATAACCACTCTAGAGGGAATTCATGACTGAAAATCCTTAAGCTACATTCTGTAGATGAGGAGACTGAGGACTACAAGGGGGGTTAGAGCGTTGCCTGAAGTCACAGGGCTGAATGGTGACAAGTTGCCAACAGGCTCTTGGCCAGCTTCCTAGCTGGTGTATTTTCTTTTAGAATGTCAGTTGATTTGAATTTCTTCCCCCAAAGATTCCATTTTTTAATTTCTCTGGTCAATTTTTAGAATCAAGGCCAATTAAATTCAACCAGTGTTTACACAGGAGGGCTACCAATGTTTACTTCTTCGATGGAGGGACACCATGGCCTTTGTGCAATGTCAGAACTGTGCGTTAGTGAGTGAGTGCTTCAGGTGGGGGTGATACGGCTACGCAGATATTCCACTTTTCAATGGGTTCCCTGTGCCAGTCTCTGTGGTCACCCTAGACCTGGAGCCACTTCTGCCATTGAACTGTAAAGGGCATCACTTGGCTTCCTTCATTTATCAGTTGACATTTTTTTTTTTTTTTTGAGACATCATTTCTCTGTGTAAACCTGGCTGTCCTGGAACTTGTTCTGTAAACCAACCTGGCCTCAAAGTCACAGAGATCCACCTATCCGGGCCTCATGAGTACTGGAATTAAAGGCATATGCCTCTACTGACCGGCAGTTGAACTCTTTCTTTAAGGCGCATTTAGTCTTTCTTCCCTGGACATGGTTGGCATCAGTAGCAGCTTTATAGAGCCTTGCTGCCTTGCCTGCTGGGCCTTTTGTGCATCAGCTTAGCTGTAATGGCAAGATGACTGTGTATGGAACATCAAATTGCTATAAGCCCAGGGACTTATGAAGACACCTTGTCTTACCTAACTCTAGGTGTAAAATCTGAAATAGACTCTCTCTGTGTAGCTCACCTGCTCTCCTGTGGAGGTTCTGGACATGCTCTCCCATCTGCCATCCCAGCTTCCCCAGGCTGCTAGACTCTTTCACACATGATCTTCCTCTTCCAACTGTAAAGCCAGTGATATCTGCCTAAGGCTGCCTTGTGCTGTGCTCCTTATCTTCTGTTCTTTCACTCACCAGGACCTGTGGATTGTCGCGGTGAGTTTGAAGGGTTCAGATGCCATGATTACCCTCAGGGACAGAGAATTATCGACTTATTCATCCATATGAGAAGAAAGGGGGAGGGCTGGGCCCCTCTTTACTTAGGGAGCAAATGATTATATTCTTAAGATGTACCCAGAGAAAAGTACAACTAAGCTTGAGCAAAAGTTTATGCTGACTCACTGTCATCGTCGTCTTCGTCATCATCGTCATCATCATCATCATCCACACCAAATATTTCTTGATTAAATGGATAAAGTGTCTGCATCTATCACTTCATTTGTATTTTCAAAAAGAGAAGCAGACATTTCAAATAGTCATGTTAACCAAACACTGAAAAACACACCAGGGGCCAATACAGCACTCCCCCTGCTCGCTGGATTGTCTAAAGATGCTCTCTGGGGGTAAGAAGTGAGTTTTACCAAACCATTTGCTCTGTCTGTGTAAAAGCTTTTCATTCTGTTTCAAAGTCTTCAGCTTCATAGCAAAATTTCATTCTGTCCCAGCAGAGTTCTGTTTAATGGAATTAGGTTTCACCCTTTCTAATTATCTTTACAGAATCATTAGTAACAGAAGAACACAATGGATCATTGTCTTTATTACTGCACAGAAATTCTAGATGCAGCACTAAATTGTAAAAAAAAAAAGTCATTCAACATAAAACATACCAAGTGAACTTTGTCAACACAGCTAAAATATTGTGGCAAGAAATTGTTTTATTACTTCATTTATTTTGTTAAATGAGTCTGATGGTACTGTTTAAGTGAATACGATTTCTACCTCAAAAGATATATTTTTAAGTTTGTTGTCAGTTAACTAAACACAAATTCAATGTATGTTTCTAGCAGATCTGCATGAGAACAACAGCACCAACCCTTCTGTAGCCTCAAGGAGACTGTGGATTATTTTGTTAAATGAGTCTAATGGTCCTGTTTAACTCAATGATGCATCCATTTCGGATTCATTGCTAGAACATTCTGTTGTCAAACAATACATAAGTATGAATTATTTCTTGCTTATCTAGAGTCTCATTTTAATTTCCTGAACATTGTTTTTTGTTTTTGTTTTTGTTTTTTCTTTTCTAAACTCTAAGCTCATGACTGTTCATAGTATATGTAAAGGCTAAAAAAGTAGCTGCTACAATATAAAAGCAAATAAAGTCTAATTAAAAAAACAAATTCATTTATACATTTGTAAAATCATGATATCATTAAATTTTTTTTATAAATCCAAGCTCAATGAAAAAGAAATACTGCAGCTTATAGCTGGTTAAAAGAAAGGGAAAAAGCACCAAGAGACAAAAAAGAATGTTTTTTTTCCTTGCTAAATATTCTGGCAATTAAAACACCTTTGAAAGTGGAGGGAAACTGAAAGCCGAGCAGGCCCCTTCTTGGACTTCTATGCTTTATAGTTTAATTTGTTGAGAATTTAAAATTACAGTAATTGCCCTTAAATAACTGACATTGTTTGACACTACAACAACAGAAGAGCGAAGATGACTGACAAACACACAAAAGACTTTTGTTATCTTTGTTTGTCTGCCTGAATAAATCTCAACAAGCATTTCAAAGATGTAAATTTATAGCTTACTTAATCGCCATTAGACGTCCAGTCCTCGTGGCAATCGGCTGAGTTTCACTGACACTCAACATGTTTGGTATCAACTTCTTCAGCACATCTTGTTTGTCTCAACATCTACCTTCATGCTAAACCATTACCTGTATGGTAAACCTTTTGATAAAATGTGGAGAATCAGAATTAATTTGAAGCTAACTGATGGCCTCCTGTTTTCTTGCCTATATGGAGGGCATTATTGATGGGGATATTGGGACGGTGGTTTTAAGTCTTGTACCCCAGTGTCTACTCTCCTATGATTGCAACATGGTTGGCCTTTGATTTTACTGATTTCCTTTCATTTCAGAAGCCGATACTCCAAGCAATTTATTGTGATGTCACCCAGAACTCCTACCAGGCAACTGGTCACTGTTGAATTCAGAATTTCTGCAAAGAATTTAGAATCCAAATGATACCACTGACAGCTAACTTTATTTTTCTCTCATTTTTTTTTTTTTAAATTCAAGAGTGTACTTACCTTCCTTACTTCAGAATAAAAGACAGTCACCTAATTAGTACGGCTTGAGCAGCTCTTCCTCAGTGGAAATAAAGATTGAAAACAAACATAGCTGTTGAGTGATCCCTTAGCTGGCAACACAGGTCACGTGTTTCAAACTGTGCTCCCTCCAGACACTTACCATTTCTCTGGATTACACATAGTCAACTTTGTTTCAATTTTGTTATCAGATGCCATCCATCCCATCAGAAGAAACAAGCTCAATCTATACACATCATCATGTTATAGAGAACTTCTTCCTGATTGGTAGGAAATGTCACATATGACATAAAGAAGAATGCTTTGGAGAGCACACAGCAGTGAGGGGAATGTGTGAGTCAGAGGGGTGGGTCTCCGGGATCCTGACTGCTCCATCAAGATGGTCCCCTGCAGAAGGAACCTTCTAGTTTTCTGTATGGAGGGACTTCTTCTTGTCCCTTATTACAGTGTATTGTCTTAATAAAACCATAAGACACAAGATTACTTACTTGTTGGAAATCGTACTTATTGTTTGTATTGCTATAGAGACTGAGTACACAAAATTAAGAAAACTCAGTTCTTTCCTTTAGTTCCTTTTAGAAACTTCCTGAAAGTCAATGAGAGCACACCCTGCTCTGCTTGGTCTGAAGGTTTTTCCCTGGACCTTTCTGTTCCACACTACCTATTTGTACTTCCTGGTTAATTAACCATCATCCCAGTTATTCTCCTCTAGGCAAATCCGGGACTTTTCATCTCTCTGTGCAGAAATGTTCCCACAGCCTCAGAACTGCCATCCAGTCAACACTATCATGACAAACCTTCTCTTTCTCTCTTCCCACAGGGAAACAGCATTCTCTGGTGGCTAAAAAGGATTCAGATTCATAGGAAGCAAGACCCTCCTTAAATCTGAGGTCTTTCGATAACTTCGAAATATGAAACCACCACGATTCTTTACTATTTCCAAACTTCCGTCCTTTGAGATGAGCCTTCGCTATGCACAGTAAATTAAAAGTTAAGGGATGGCTCTCCACTCAGAAACCAGGAAATTTCAGTCTAATGTGGTTATTCTAATAGTAAAGAGTCATTCACCTGTTAGCATGAAGTAGACATTACTTTGGGGTCTGATTTGAATCATCTGTCCTGACACCCAGTCTTCTTTCCATGGCGCGTGGTGGGGCTGCTGCTTTGCTCAGCCTTTAGAAAGGCAAGGCTGACTTCTGGTGCTCCAGAGCCCATAGGAGACTGATGCTTTTCAAAGAGCTGTTTAGAAACAGAGGCAAATGTTCTTATTCTTCCTGGTGGAGGGGAAGCACGGGGTGGTAGGGAGGATGTGAAGGGTGTGGAGGAGGGCAGAGAATTCAAGCAAGCAAGGAAGCGAGGAAGTGAGCAAGCTAGCAGGTGGACAGGCAAGCGGGCAAACAAACCATAACCCACATCAGGGCCCTGATAAATTCACTCCTGACAGGAAGGAGAACATAGATTTACTTGCTTCTCTCCTGAAATATACAGTTGAGGCATCTCTTTGCTCACAATGAGATTTAACCAGGAGGAGAGAGCATCTGTGTGAGTGGTAAACAATACACTATAAGAACTAAAAATTGATCATTGACATATCAAATTACCATTTCATTTGGGACTCGGTGGGGGCTGTTACTCGGCTACAGGTATAACACGTCATTTTCACTTTAATAATACAATTTGAAGAGAGAGCAGTGGTGGGCTAGACTGATTGTTTCATCCAAACTACAGCGACATCAGTCTGGAAGATGGTGAGCAGAGAGAGGACAGTTCCACTGCATCTCCCCAGGAAAACCTGCAACGGCTTCTCAGCACAGTTACTCACTGGGATCCCTGTGTTAGAGACCATTTGAAAGAGACATTGTTACCAGGTGTTAGAGAATTTACTTTTTTTTTTTTAAAAAAAGTAGTAAATCAGACTTACAAGAAATATATTTCTTCTCCAGTTGCTTAGCCAAAGCATCACTGCTTACACATCAATTACCCTGGGGTTATGATCCACTGCAAGTGGAGGTGGAAGCACTCATTCATAGTTTGCTAGTAGAACTCTAGTAAGCCCATTATTGCTCTCTGGTTTAAGGCTTTCTTCTTCTTTTTTTCCAGCAAAAGAAGAAAAGGAAATGAGCGCGTCTTTCTGTGTCATGCAACGCTAGGTGAGCAGTACATCAAGACTCTGCACGTTTTGGGTTTGCGGGCTCACATTGATAGCAATTCTAATTCTATAAACAATCTAGCAGCAAGACGTTCTATCTGGAGACATACTCTAACTTTTTTTTTTTTTTTTGTAAACCTCTTATCTACAGCTGTTCTCCCTGCTACCAAATAGTTAGGACAATATGTTCAGAAACACAACATACCTTTTGTTAGTGAAAACATTTAATATTCAAGTTGGATTTCCTAAAATATTTTATGATAAAACTTGGAGATTAAAACACAAAGAATCACACACAAATGGAATTTTCATATGAGCATTCTGCTCTTGCCAGCTGGGAGAACAAACACTTTAGTGTCTCTTTCCTCTTTTAAAGGTTTCTTAGAACTGGATAGCTCCCATCTTTCACTTCTGTTTGGCTTTTTCATTACCTATTTACTTACTTAATTAAGACTTTTGTTTAGAGGGAGTCCCACAGAGATAGACAGGCTTTTTTGGAAGTTGCACACAGCCATGTTGGAAGGGAGTAGTCTATAGATATCTGTCTGCTCATCTTAGTCATGCTTGGGAAAACAGAAAGTCCAGTCTGGGGGGAGGGGAGATGGGAGAATTTTCTTTTGGAAGTAGCTGTGTGCTGGCCCGTAATGGTAAGGCTGCTTCCATGCAAGGACATAATATTTGATTCTCCAAGAACCTTTTTGTGTTCCCAGCACTCCTACACTGAGAAAGTTCTAGTACCTTCTGAGCCGTGGAATTTTATTATGACTTCTAATTAACCCAGGGGTGTGGCTCAGAATCGATCAACTTCATGACCACATACAGTCAAACTCAGCTCCCGTCAATAAGTGTCCCACTGCAATCTCGATGACAGAAACACTGTTTTAACAAGATCTGTCATTCATGGTGACCTGTAAATCCATGGTGAAACCTGCTACCCACCATACACTCACAAGCCACAGCTGGTTATGTTTCCCAAATGAGCCCTGGGAGAGCAGTTTGCCAACATGTTTTAGAATGAAGACATTAGACAATTCTGATTAACTTGCCCACTGATATCTAAAACCGGAAGTTCCCGTTGTCTGAAGCGCTGAAGGGCACTTTTGTGCAGGATAGTTCAGCAAATAACAGTAACCAGGGAAGTTTCCTGTTTGAATATATCACTTGTTTAAAATCTGGGATGGTTCTAATGGTGTGGCCATCCTGTTTCAGCAGCTTTGCAGGTGAATGAGGGAGACTTCCTGCTGACTGTGGGTATCTATCTGCTTTTCTCCCATTGTGCAGGTGTTATTTTGAAAGTTGTATTTCAGAGTGCCAGCAACATAAAAACATGACGATACTTCAGAAACACCCTATTGTGTACATGTCAAGAGTTTTCCATGTTCCTTTTCGTCTTTGATAAACAGCCAGCGCAGGTTGCTGCTATGCCTCTGGATGCTGTGTAAGCACGCGCATGTCTGTTTGGTTTACCAGCTAACACAGTAGCACATTCTCTCCCATCCACAGAGAAGTCTTCGGGATGGGATTCAAGACAGTTCTCACCCTCCTCAGACTTTATGTTTTCCTCTCTTTTGAAAACAAAACTGCCAACAGATGAGGAGGGGGCACCATAATATACACAGGCATGGACAAACCGCTTTTAAAAATGGCACCATGAGAAGTTAAGGGCCCAGGAGATGGATGACACCTCAGAGTCAAATGGGACAAAGACACAACTCATAACCTCTTTATCACAAATTGAATAGTTTTTTTCTCCATTTTGCTTGCCTGTATGTCTTCGCTTGAACCTAAAGTGACTTTTATATCATTACTACTATTGTTTAATCTAACAGACATAGGCAATTTCTTTTTTAGCATACATTAAGAATTCATAATAATGTGCTCCATTGTAATATTTTTCTACACATATATAGTGTATTTTCATCGTAGTCACCTGGTTGGTTCCTTTTTCGTGTTCCTTACCAATCCCATTAACCCCTTCTTCTTCCCAACCCCTTTCTATATTCAGGGAGTGCATTTGCACATATTTTTGTGTATGCATGTGTGTGTGTGTGTGCGTGCATGTGCGTGTATGTGCGTGTGTGTGTGTGCATGTGTGTGTGTGTGTGTGTGTGTACCAAGGAGTTTCATTAGGAGCATGGTGGAGCGTTATTTATAGAAGCACGAGCACCTTACCATGGTTACACTATTAAATAAATGTCTCTCCCTCTCCCAATAACCATTAACTACTTCAGGGAGGGGTAGAGAACATGGGACATTTATTGGAAAAAGGGTAGGGAGAGATGGACAAGATGGTCTGACTTTTAGAGAAAGTTAACTCATTTAGAGCTAACAGAATGGAAAGTAATCTGTGGCTCATTTAAGTGACCAATGTGTTTAATTCAAAGAGCAGTGGCCAGCAGATGCTTAAGAGAGTGGAGGACCCACTGATGACCTTGAATCCCAGCTCAGTGATAACATCCCAGGGCCCCCATCCCATGGGCAGCACAAGTCACAGTGGCCAACCTCACTTCTCAGCACTTGTCAGTGTTCTCTCAGTCTGCAAAACAACCCAGGGAGAGGAAGAGGTGCCACACTTGGTCCCGTTTACAGATGGGGAACTGAAGTCGCACAGTTGCTCAGCACTATGGAGCAAGAGAACCCCCATATCGGTTGGCCCCCAGGCCAGTAGTTCTAAGGCATCTTTCTGAATCATTTGAGCTGGAAGTGGGTCTGGGGCTGGGTTGAACCCCTTCCTCTACAGACAAGAGAATTGGAGTTTGAAAAGGCAGTTCTCTGTTGCTCAGGTTCTCAGCACAGACCCCTCATGGAGCAGACCTAGAACATGAGCTCCCTACACCTTCCATACCAGAGGACACTATCTTGCCATTTCATAAAATTTGCATGAGCCAGGAGATAGGCCAGCTCTGCAGTTTAAGTCTCATACCAGAGAAGATAGGAAAGAGCTAAATTTGCCTTGCCTCTGTGTTTTTAACTCACAGCTGCTCCATGGAAGGATCATACAACACAGGACATGACAGGGACTAACACTACACATACAACATATCAAATGTAGTCAGCAGTGATGAGATTTGGTACCAAATAAGAAGCTTTAATTAATTTTAAATGCTGCTTTTCACAGTGTCAAAAGCTCAGTCCACTGAAGTGGAAAAGGGGGTTGGAATGGCCAGAGCCTAGCAACCGGCTAATCTGGGCCCTTCTGAGCAGCTCATTTGGAATTCTTACATCAGTGCATAGGCATGCCGAGGTGGGGCTCATGGGGACAAACAAAATAGCAACTCCAGCTCTGGACACTCCTCAGAGTCCCACATCCTGGGGAGGCCTGAGAGCTCAGCTGTATTAAGGGGCCATTGGTGTTCCCCTGTTATTTGTCTGCTTTCTGAGGATTAGAACTTCCGCTGGGCTGTGCTCATCTGTGCCGAGAATTTAAAACTTGGTGCATGCAACAGGAGCAGCAGGGTCTGCTAAAAATGTCCAAAAAGAACCCGTTTTGACTTTTAAAAGCTTTAGATATACAAAGAACAGTAAATTGAGGGGTTTCTAATTTCTTCTAGGGGCACATTGGATAATGGTTTCCTCACCCCACCTGTCCTGAGCCTTTGTTTTTAAATTGGTGACCAATAGACCATTCAGCAGGGTCAAGGTGGAAAGGCTGGCTGTCTATGTTATACACTCATATATGCCCACATACTGAGCATATGCCATATATACCATACAGATCTTACATGTGTCTACACACACACACACACACACACACACACACACACACACACACACACATGCACACACGTGCACACACCACATCACACACAGAGACACTATATGTACCATACACACCGTGCACATTTAACATGTATACCTACACAAATACCCCCAAACACATATGCACAGAGACAATATAGGTGTCACACACACCATACACATCTTACGTGTGCATACACACACACACACACACACACACACACACACATACACACATACACATACAATATACGTACCACACACACTACATACCAAGCACATGCACACACATAGATACACTGGAACCTTCTTTTATCTCCATGACATGTAAGCGTTATGTGTGGGTGGGTGGGGCCTTTTCTCACTAAGCTCTTCCCAGAGATCACAGAACCACAAGGTAAGAACTAGTAGGAAGGGCTGCTTGACACTCTCTGTGTGCCTGCCTCCCTGGTTTTACATCAAGGAAACTGAAGCTAAAGGTGCCATGTCAAGGATGGAGACACATCTCTGAGTCCTTCTACTCCCCAGTCCCTTGCTTTATTGCATAGGTGTTCCTTTGTAAGTGTGATCTAGAAGAGTGACAAACGTTCCAGTGCCAGGTACAACTGGAAACATAATGCTGAGGGAGCCACACTCTATTCAGAACAGCATAAGAACTGTTGTGCTGAACAGTTCTAGTAAATGAAGCCCTCTTTAGATCCCAGTCATGGATCAAAGCTATTTTATTTCTCCCTATTATCTTATCTTCTGTAATACTCACTTTGTTGCCATGGTCATAACTAACACTAAATAAATAGTCTTGTTTCTCACGGCCAGCCAGCCGTTCATTAGTGACAGCAGTGAGCCTGTCTTCGTTCTCGTTCGGACTCACCTCTTCTCGCGTCCTCTAAGGAAGTAAAGAGTGAGGCGGCTGTTTCTTGAGCATGCCTTCTGCTCCTGTTGTATGGATAGGAGTCTAGAAGCATGACAGGCCCAGAGGGGTGCGTGCTTGTCATTAGTAGTGGGAGCGTGCACACAGTAGCTTCGGCAAGCTTCCAGAAGCAAACATCAAGCCAGGGGCAGCACAGAACAGGAGCATAATGAGATCAGGTTTCCATAGCAAGCATTTAGAAACTCGAGATGAGTAAGATTAAAAATATTTTAGGGAAAACTTTCTTGAGGTATGCCTGTTCTTTTGAGGTTTTAGTTTTAGTTGGGGGTCAGGTGAAAGTGAGGGAGCAGAAAACAAGTAGAAAAGCAGAGGAAATAACAATTATGCTGGGCATCAAGTTGAGAGGTGTTGGTGATTGGTTCTCCATTATTAACATTACTTCTGAGAAGTCACAAACACTGAGAAGCACCTGATGATTTCAACTCGGGAGGGACCCTCAGATCTCTCTTGGTCTGTCATTAACTCTGCTCCACATATCTGGATGGCTGTCCCCACTCTGCATGGAATTTTATTCCCCTTCCCCTTGTCCCTCTACCTCACACGTGGTCTGAGTGTGGGTGTGTCTATAGTCAAACTGAATTCTAACATTGTCTTTACAAATGTAAAATTAAAGGGCCCTTGCTTCTCCTATTTTACTAATAGTTTCACCACAGCGATGTTTTATACAGTAGTCACCAACTATCTACTAATATACCATGTCCTACATTTTCCCCAAACCAAAATGTTGCTGGCATACAGGAATTAGAAAGCTACCCTATAGTAGAATGACCAATAGACCTTGTTATAGAATAACGGATCTGATCTGCCCATCTGTACACCTAAAATACAGATAATGTATGGATTAAAACTTTAGACAGAAAGAAGAGCAGAGTTTAAACATTATCTAGAATCTTTGCTTGAATGTCAGATTAGGAGTGTATTGTAGGAATCTGAGTCTCGCTCACCTATCAGCTGTGAAGGTAGTTCACAGGAAACAGAGGAGGCCAGGACCAGCACCTGGGGACAGTCCAGGGGACGTGAATGGAAGGCAAGAGCTTTGCACACTGCTTTAATCATTGCTGAGGAGACAACAGATTTCTGTCAGCCTCATGTAAATCCAACAGGAAGACAATGAGGTCTAAGAATCCAATTTTCAAGTGTCCATGGAGTGGGAAGGTCACGCTTCCCATCAGTACACAGGATTGGCATGTAAGAGTGGACACTGTGTGAGCAAGTCCTTAGGGATCTGTGAGAAAAGAAGCCAACAGGAATATCTGAGCTACATTCTACAACAGACCAACACACCATGTCTACATGTATAGACACGAATCTACACACATGTATGAAACACACTTCTGTGTTTCTGTCTTGAAAATACACTATATATGTCTATGTATAATAGGTTACACATAGTCTTTGTAATAGACTATATGTATATTTATATACGTGTAAGAACATACTCTCTTGTGTGTCTGGAATCTATATGTACAAGTATGACTGTTCACTGGCTCTAGTCAGTGAAGCAGCTCATTCCTTGCTATGAGTGTGTGTGTGTGTGTGTGTTATGCCTTTTAAGGACACAATTGTGTGATAGAATTTCAATGGAAACAACACTATAGGAAAACTCAAGCGCCCTTCATTTTGCATCCCTCTTTGACTGTCCCCTCTTGTGTTAGAACGTTAACCATAAAACACAGAAGTATGTTCAATGCTTTGATTGTTGTTTTTTGTTTTTTGTTTTCTACAGTGTATCTTTTTCAATAGCATATATAGCATTTTTATTTTTCTTTAAAAAGACCAAATGGAGGCAACGTTTTCCATCATCTTTTGCCAGCAGCACTGTGGATGTTCACATACGCATTTTAGTCTAAAATGTTTCCTCATCGTGGGGGTAAACAGCACATCCCCCTGAACACCCAGATAGAGGATTCTCCGCTAACAGATAGTATGATTTAATTAGAAGCTATGAGAAGCGTGGGTGCCAGCCTGCTGTCTGTTCGATTACTTCAGTTCTCTGTAATCTGTTTGCTTATGCCTACAGCAACTTGTTGATACGGGAAGTCTCTGGGGAGAAACAGCAGAAAAAACAATGAGAAGCATCAGATTTAATAAAGTATCTAAGCAAAGTCTCAAAACGACACCCACACTATGAGGGAAAGCCAAATTTGCTTTTTCTGAGGGGAATTTGTGTTGGTCAGGGAGGGTTCCCGGAGGCTTTGTCTGGAGGCCTTGATGTGTAACCAGTGCACTATAGGCCGCCCTTCACCCTTGGCCTCCTCCTACCACCGCTCTGCCCACCCATACTGACACCGCAGGGGAAGGGTTTCAGAGCAGAAAGAATCAAAAGCTGAGGGACAGGGAAAAAAGTGCTTTTCAGGGTCTGATGTGTGGGAATCAAATGAGAGGCCTAGCTCAAATCCGGTCGCCAAGCAACCGAAGTGCTACGCTGAGGGAATATCATTAAAGTTAGAAAGTAAGCACCGGCTCTGAATTAGTAAGCCAGGCCCAGGCTGGAGGGTGCGCCCCGACTCTCCAAAGAGGACAAGTGGGGGGCTTTGCGGGGCTAAAGGAGGAGAGGAGAGAGAGGCAGAGAGAGAGAACGCAGCTGATTTGTAGAGTTTTTTCATAAGAAAAGACAATGGCTGTCCAGACATAGGGTTAGTGGTGAAATATGGAAAGTGCCATGCTGCAGCTGGCTCTCTGACACAAGATTAATACGTTGCTGTCTCCTAGCCGACCAGAACCTAGTGGGAACTATCCGGCGTTTTATCTTGAATTGTGGGTAACAGCCTTACTGCAAGCTGGCCTAGTTTACTGCTCTGCTTTTTCCACATCTCCCAAAGTGCAGCAAACATCTGTGCCTCTAATGAGGTCATCAGTGAGGGTGTCCAGAGAGCTGGGCCCTGAGAACTGACCTCACCACTGCCTGAACACACATGACAAGTGCCGGGGTAGCAGGACAAATTAAATGGGGGAGCTGGCATTCGGCTGTAAGTTAAGCTCTTAAGAAACTTTCTGCTGTGGTGAGAGGGGGTTTAGGTTCAGATACAACAGCACAACAAACCAGAAGGGAGCCCACAGAATTAGACATGGGCCCAGGATGAACATTACCATGCACGTAAACAAGCCTCGCTTATCTGAGCCTGCCTTGGTGGAAATGGCCTGTAGGCCCACCTGATTTTAAAATAAAGCTTTAGTAGATTTAATCGTGTGTGTGTGTGTGTGTGTGTGTGTGTGTGTGTGTGTGTGCAAAAAAAAAATTTCAAGTACCCAACACATGCTTGCCATTTACAAAGTAATTTGATCATGGACACAGAAGACAAGCAAGCTTCTCTGGAGACCCCCCAAGTAAACTCGACACCTCTAAACAAACATGCACCCCGAAACTCAAAGCGCCACTGCACTTTAGTTTAGTCGTCTAGTTTCAGAACAGTGCAAGGATGGTGCTCCTTTCAAATAGCCCATCCCATCAAGCCAGAGATGAGCTTTAGAGGGAAATGGGAACGTTCAGCTTGGAGGGAAAATACATTGTGTCTGTGATTTAATTTGTAAGCGTTTTAGGCAGTGTTAACCACAACTGGGCTGGCCACATCTGTCCTATCAGCCCAGTCAGGTCAGAGGTGGTGTCGTTGATTCATAAGGATAAGATGTATATGAATAAAGTCCATGAAGGAAGATAAGATCCAATAAAGCCTCAAAATATACCTAGAAATGTTAATTACTCTGAGCCAAGGGTCCGTTTGCAGGCATGAGTCCACAGTGTGGAGCCCAGGTGGTCCTATGGTCGTACTTTTGAACAGAGCTCCTTTCTAAAATAGCAGGCATCTGATGACAAGCTGGAATCCGTCAGTTTTTGCTGTTCTGATACTACCATGGCTTTAGAGAATCATCACACAAGAGATGAGGAGGATTAGAAGCCAAGAAACCTTTGCTTTCTCCAGAGCCAATAAATGAACAAAAATCTTAACCAAATCTGTAGTGCAGGTATCTTGGGAAGAAGAAGGCTGGAGTAGATGGGCTGAGCAGGAGGATGTCTTGGATACTTCTGGCTGACCCTGAACATCTCCATGCTAACATCCATGATCTTTGTTAAACTTAAATGCCAGACATAGATGAAGATTGATTCTGGACATGTGCTCAACATAGGCAAGTCAAGAAACGGGTCTCCACAGTGATGCTAGAGAGAAGACCCAGAGTTACCCAGGAAGCCATCAGTTGAAATGTTTCACCTTAGACCAGAAGGCTGCAGCTTCAAAGTCTGGACTGTGGTAGAGAAAGAGTTGTAGCAAACAAACCATCTTCTGCCTGCAAGAGTTGGGGAGCAGAGCGCTTGGGGAGCCAGGGTGATCTCATGCACTTGTTCGGTATTCATTTAGGGAGGGTTTGTCGAATGCCCACTTCAAGGCTGAGCTTTAATTTTTAAATGCAAATGAAGGAAGTGTTGCGTTTAGCTTTGCCAACAGTTTTCAGCAATCTTGTTGGCCTACATTTAGCTGGGAAGCAGCTCGGGGACCAAGCTCAGGGGCTCAAACAATTGAGCAGTTGTTTGCCTGGCTCACATTCCTGAAGCAATCTAGTTCCAGCTGAACTCCTTGGGAACAGTCTGGGCTGTGTACCCCTGGGGAATCGGCCCCAATTAGCACTGACCCTTGGGGGCCTCCTTGCTGGCCCTAGGTCATTCTAAGCTCTCACGTCTGGGTAAACCAGATTGCTTCAGGTGCCGCTGGGCTTTCCCAAGCCCCAAGATGACATCCGGGACTGTCAACAGAAACGCAGTCACACATAAAAGTCCAGCCCAACGTTGCTCTTGCAGTTCTCTGATTCCCAAGGGAGACAGGGTGGACTTGTGCCACAACTAAGGAAGCATAAGAAAGAATGTGCAGAGAGTCCTCAGCCTGCCTTAGCCTGTAGTGATGGAGAATACAGGTTGTGGTACCAATCCTCTCCAGTGTTGTATAGGGGTCTTTTTACAGAGCAGGATGACCCTGGACAGTCATTGAAGCTTACCTGCCACATTCTCTTGGGTCCTCTCATGAGGACAAAGCAATCTATCATAAGAAGTAAGTGTTCATGTATGTAACATTGCTGGCTTACAGAAAGCCTGGGATAAATGGGAGTTGATTACTGAGACGATCTCCATCGCATTTGACCAGGGCAGATCTACTCCTAGAAAATAGGATGTTTGCTATGGTTCATGATCATTTCTTAGGAAACAAACAACCTACAGCTTTGCTTTGGTATTCCCATCCAAACAACACTTGTAGGTACAAACGGGCTGATAGGAGGAGCCTGTAACTTAGTAGGCTTAAGGACTGAAGTGGACGGACAGAGCAGAGACTCCCTTAAGAACAATTTAAGATTAGATGCTCTGACTCACGCAACTGGGGCTCAGCAAGGGCAGAGACCACCATGGCTGAGGTCCAAGAAAGTCCTACGGCAGTGTTGGACTTGGTTAGTATTGGCAATGTTTACCACGATCCTGGTCCTGAGATGAGGCCCAAGTAAGTCACAGGCTGCACAGGGCTTAGCGGCCAATGGGAGAAGCATTACGATTTCAAAATATGTAGTGAGGGCTAAAAGCAGGTTGGGGTTGAGGAATGAAAGAGTGTGAGGGAAGGGGAATCATACTGGACTTGAAAGACGAATTGGATCTAAGCTATGTCCTAAGCAGTTGGTTATTCAGCTTGAACAAAGGTTAAATTGTGGCGAACATAGACAAGCAGTATGTGTGTATGTGGGGGGCAAGAATATGTATAGGCTGAGTCAAAGAATATGTGTATAGGAGAAAATGTGGCCATAAAATTAGATCAAGTTCTAAAGAGGAATTTATTGTAAAGCATTGGCTCCACTGCTTTTCACCAAGGTATCAGAAGATCACATTGGCTATGAGGTTGGCATGGTCTATCATAGTCAGCTACAACAGCCCATGGCATGGGGGTTCTGAAGGTGGAAAACTCTTGAGTGTAACTTTGAAGAGTAGCCCTGACAGGCCAGGCAGGGCATCAACTGTTAATTTATTCACATTTGAATCAACTCCTATTCCCATGGACCTCACAGGCTAGTGGGACAGACCAAGTCAGAGTCAGGCCTGGAGCCAGAGGTGGTTTAGTGAGCCAGTTTCTGATCACGACTTCCTCTTTAGAATTATCCAGGAAAAGAATGGTCAGGGCCCACTGTGCCCCCAGGAACACCAGTGGCCCAGGCAGTAATTGGGGTTGGAGTGAAGGGAGAAAGAGACATTCTGTATTTGTCTGAAAGATGCTAGTAGCATCCGTTTGAGACTCCAAAATCCCCATAGCTCAGTTCCCACTAGGTCTTCCCAGCTCTATTGACTGTTGTCCTGGCCAATCACTGCTAAGGATTGCCCTGTATGCTGGAGCTGGGCAAGGGTTAGGGTTGATTCTTGATTCTTAATCTGTAACTTTCGATAGATTCGATAGATCATTTGAGACCATCTCATGGACTAAGGCATGTCCACTAACTCAGGAACACTTTTGAGGTATGGTAGCCAAGAAGGTGTCTATCTCTATTACAAATGCTCTTTTAATGATGAGAAAGAACAGTAGGAGATGAAAGTGCAGTATGCTTACCCCATCACAGCAGACCCAGAACATACCCAAAGAGATGCTCTGCTCCAAGTGTCCATGGGTCACTGAAGAGAGCAACCTGCCAACACTCAACCCCTCCACACAGTTTAAGTATTATTTGAGGAGCTTCTTGCTTTATGCATGTGTATCTGGGATGGTCATGCACATGTATGCATGTGTATGTGGAGGCCAGAGGTCTATCTTATATTTTTAAGACATATTCTTTCACAGGGACCTGAGAATCACTGA
>JADRCD010229573.1:21585-40933 GCA_019843815.1 Montemys delectorum | reverse complement strand
AACACATCGTTTTTAAAAGGCTAAAGGATATATTATCTGTTAGAACATCCATCTCTTACATTGTCCATATTTAATTTCCAGAAGAGATTAAAATTGTTTCAGGATAAATAGTCTCAATACTCTCTGCCTAGCTCCATAAAAAATTATTTTTCATTCAGAAAAAATACTTTATATCATATGATAACAATAGTCTCTAAGGACATTTTAAGGGTATAATATACAATTTGAAATGTGACAGAGAGAGTACTGATTGTATCCAGGAGACATGGACAAGGAGGAAAGGGAGAGATGTGAGAGCAATGATCACCAGGGATTAGAGAGAGGCAATGGATGCACTACTCCATCATCTGTGAAACTCAAAAACAGAAAGGATGTTAGAGAAAAGAAATGACTACGAGGAATTTTCACAAAGAACTAGATCATAATGATCATGAAGTGAGGAATTGCTCACATTCATTCCAATACCAGGCTGATGCTGGCTACCCAAGTGAGACTTATCAAAAGGGAATATCAGTGGCTATGAAGCACAAATAATTTACCAAGATCTTCTGTTACTAAAGCCTGATTTACCTTTGTGATGTGTGTTGAATTACTGACACTGATTTTTGAGAGCCAAAAATACACACGTTGTAAGTAGGAAAACTGTATGTGGGAAATAGGAAAAAAAAATTCTAGAACTATAGATCAACAAACAAATAACAAATAAATAAATCAAACAATAATATTAATAGCCAAACAACAAACAAAAAAAATCACAAAACTAAAGATATCTAACCAGTTAAAAGGTAAAGAGACACTGGGAGAAGCGGGATTCCATTTTCCCTCCTTCCTCACTAAATAGCTGGCTTCCTTTCCTGCGGTTGACACAATGGTCTGCTAACAAGCCCTCCTCACCAGCATTGCGGTCTATGAGAAACACTCCATCACATATACCCTGGCTTGCACAGTTAGAGACATGTTTTCTCACCACCTCCCACTGTTGTGGATACTAGATTTCTGCTTTCCCACATATTAATGTTCTCACTGTCATCTCCCTCCCTCTTCTCTGTTGTCCCCAATAGTTATCCTATTGTACTTTTCAAGGTGACATGTATTTCCCCACCCATGTGTCTCTATGCCCCCGGTCTTGGCTACCTTTCAGTACACTTTCTTTGGCATGTGTTTCTTTTACTAGTTCAGCTCCGTAAGAGCTCCCCTGTGCACAGATAGAACAATGAGGAATTGTTATCAGTTGGGTGAAGTAACTAAAAATTAATTGCTTGTTGTTTGTTTCTACAGAAAGGCTATAAGAGCCATTGCCAGATTCTGCCAGGAAAATGGCTGTTTTGATTATGAGTACATCCTGTTTGGTGAATACTGTGTTTCAATACATATTTGTTTTATTTTTAAATTTTTATTTGTTTTATATGAGGATGGGTGCAAAAGTGCAGAAGTCTGAAAATAATTTAGGAATGTTACCTATTCCATTAATTTAGGAATGTTACCTCTTTTACCATACAAATTCTTGAAAGCAATCTCTGGTCATCAGACATGCTGTTAAACTCCCTTGTCCTCTTAACAATCTTGGAGGCTATATAAATATTTATTGAATAATAAAATGAAGGGGAAAACTCAGCAACAACTCCAAACAAATATTAAAACTATGTTTATGCACCTACAAGAAAGATAAGGGGCTGGGCAGTGGTGGAGTATGCATTTAATCCCAGCACTTGGGAGGCAGAGGCAGGCAGATTTCTGAGTTCGAAGCCAGCCTGGTATACAGAGTGAGTTCCAGGACAGCCAGGGCTACACAGAGAAACCCTGTCTCGGAAAAAAAAAAAAAAAAGAGATAAGAATGGATACTGGAAAGTAAATTGCTTTTTCCCAAATAGGAGTCTAGAACTTTCTCACCAGAGATTATTTTAAAAAATAGAGGAATATCAGTTCTCTCACCCTGTCTTTTATATACTCCATTTCCGCTTGTTCCTCAAATGGAACAGTGAGGGCAGTAGAGTTGAAATTGTAAGCCCTTTTTACTTTCATATCTGAATTATGAAATGCCACATCCACCAGGCTCTGCAGGCAACATCAATATTAATGTTGGAAAGGCCTGCAGCATGCCAGTGGAGTGGTTTAAAGCAGAGACTAATCACAGACTACATCTTAGTAAATAAATTCCAGGTCTAATTTGTTTAGTCTTTCACCCACATTTTTTAAGGGACATATTATTCTTCTTTAAAAAGCAAATCAATACAGACTCTCAGAACTGCTGACTTAGTAGGTTGAAGATGGAAATGTTGATTTTTCTCTTAAACAGCCTGCTAGGTAACCCACCAGCACCACACTTCCAATCCAACAGAGTTACAAGGATATCTCTCAAGTGTCAGTCAGGAAGGAGTTAGGAAGCCCTTGATCCTGTGTGTTGGATATCGCCTAGCTACTGCAGGAACATAGACCACAGACAGACTGGACTGTAGGTTCAAGGGGTTTATAATCTGGATAAAGGAGACAGTTACAGACCAGAAATTCAAAGGATAATAACAGTATACGCTCTGCCAGATTCTGCAGTACAAGCCGCTATCAGTACACGGTTTCTAGCCGTGCGAGCTGCCTTTGGTCTTTTCTTATCCTCTTCTTATACTCAATGCAGAACACTGTAGGTTTCATATGGATTCTGTCATTTACTCTACAAAGCAAGCTCATACAAAGAGAACTTCATAGCATATGATCAATTTACAGAGGAGAAAATATGATTTGGTAAATGCAAGATGCTATCAGGAATGATGGTTCATCTGAAACTGGGTGTGCTGGATGGTAAGCTGTTCTACTGAGCTCTCACATCAGCTGGGACCTACTGCTTTGGCATCATTTCATCTTTTCTCATTACCCCTTGACTTATGTATGCTGGCCACACTGAAATGATCTGTTTGGCACCTCTGGAACAATCTTGCTTCTGAGCATTTCATTTGCTCACCCATCACCAAGAGCTATACCGAAGATGTCAGGACATATAACATATAGATTCCACATACAGTGTGGTATCTGAAAGCACTTGTCTCAGATTCAAATCCCAGACTTATCCTTCTGAATATATATGACCTTCGTCATGTTTCCTTATCTGCAATGGTATATTCTTAAAATGGGGAATAAGGAATTTAAGAATGTCATTAACTACCTTTGTAAACCAATAATAGTAGTGCGTGTCCCTCTGAAGTTTATGGATAGCCGTTTTAAGGTGTTGTGTCCTAGAAAGTTATTGTGTTTTTTTTTAAGTATCAAATGATAAATTATCTGGCCCACCAGGAGATGAGATATTAATATTTTTTTTTCAAGACAGGGTTTCTCAGTATAGCCCTGGTTGTCCTAGAACTCACTCTGTAGACCAGGCTGACCTTGAACTCAGAAATCTGCCTGCCTCTGCCTCTGATGTGCTGGAATTAAAGGCTTGTGTCACCACTGCCCGGCTGAGATATTAATTTAACTGTGTAAATGTTAAGTTTCTGTAAATGCTGACCAATCTTTCAGTATTCAGTTGAAAAAATGAAGCCCCAAGAAGGCAAACTAACTTCCCCATGTTCACAGGAGTTTAGGGTCTTTTTCAGACGACCATAGTGTTGTTTTGGGCACATAAAGAATTCCTGACAGAATTAATTACTTTAAGTATCAGTTTTCAATACTGTAGCCACAGAAAAGATTTTAGATAGCCCTCTTTCACTCACTTGCCTGTCTTTAGACATTTATGCATTGGTAAATATTCTAATATCTTGTAAAGATCACTTAGTCTTAGGGTTTATTCTAGTTTAAAATGTTTCACTTATAACCTGCAAAGCAAGGGTTTTATTTTATGAAATAAATATTTCATCTCTGAATGAAAAATATAGTTGGATTCATTTCAATAAATCTTTGAGTGCCTAATTTTGCTGTGGTATTACTCACTGGACAAATAGCATGGAGTCTGCTCTTTGGGTTACAAGAGCTTGTTTTATATATTTTTTAAAGTTTATCTCATTGTTCTGTGTTTTTCTTTTTTGTAAACTTAAGCCTACCAAAACAGACTGAAGTATATGATGTTTCTAGAAGCTCCTTTGGGAATCATACCTTTTTCATGAATTTAAGTCTTCATCATCCCCATCAATTTTTTTCTCAAATAAAATAAATTCATTTCATATTAACCAACACTGTGGACATTGTATGATCATCTACACAGGTAGCACACAAAGCCAATCATGCCCAGACAATATTTCATGCATTTTATTTATTTATTTATTTATTTATTATTTATTTATTTATTTATATTGGTTATTTTATTTCTTTACATTTCAAATGTTTTACTCCTTTCAGGTCTCTTCTCTGCAAACCCCCATCCTTTCCTTCTTCACCTTTGCCTCTATGAGGGTGTTCCTCCCCACTCCGACTCACCACTTTAGCATCCCCTTACACGGAGCATCGAGCCTGCACAGGATGAAGGGCCTCCCCACCCACTGAGGCCAGATAAGGCAATCCTCTTCTACATATGCAGCTGGAGCCAAGGATCCCTCCACATGTTCTCTTTGGTAGCTGGTTTAGTCCCTGGGAGCTCTAGAAGGGGGGCTCTGGTTGGTTAACGTTGTTGTTTTTCCTATAGGGTTGCCATCCCCTTCAGCTCTTCCGTTCCTTTCCCTAACTCTTTCATTGGGGACCTTGGGCACAGACTGAGAGTTGGCTGTGAGAATCTGTATCTGTATTAGTTAAGTGCTGGCAGAGCCTATCAGGGGACAGCTATACCATGCTCCTGTCAACAAGCACCTCTTAGCATCAGCAATAGTGTCTAACTTCCGTGTCTGCAGATGGGATGGATCCCTAGGTGAGGCGATCTCTGGATGGCCTTTCCTTCCGTCCCTGCCTCATGTTTCCATGTGCTTCCTTTAGACAGGAACAATTCTGGGTTAAGAATTTTGAGATGGATGGTTGGCCTCATCCGACTGGGGCTGTGCCTGTCTACTAGAGGAGGTATCTATAGGTTCTCTCTCTCCTTTGTTAAGTATTTTATGACTCTGAATACTTATACAGTGACATCAGATAATATTCACATAATTTAGGATGCTCTATTCAGCATTAGTACACATATATTATATAATATATATTAGACGTCTTTTACAAAAATCACATGCTATTATTCCTATTTTACAGACAAGGAAAGAGAAGCTTAAACTATATAAATGTATCCAAATATTATAAATTATTTATTATATGTTACATAATATAATTATATATTATAATTACATTATACATAATATATGATATAAATTATAATGATATATATACAGAAATCTTTTACAAAAACTACATGCTATTATTTCTGTTTCACAGACAAGGAAAGAGAGACTTAAGCCATATACCTATATCCCAAGTTCTATGAATGAACTTGGGAGAACTGACATTTGAACCCAGGCTTTCAAAACTCAATCTTTAAATCTCTCTAGCCTCTGTGAGACTTTTATGAACAAAGTAAGTGTTAAAAAGAAGAAAAAAAAATCTCATTGCAATGCTGAATTCTGAAACAGTCAAAAGCAACAAAAATGTTACACTGTAAAATAAACTGGAAAAGCTTAGCAACTAGATTTTGAATGAACTTTTAATGGAATCCCTTGTGTCAAGGTCTATGTAGGTTTGTAAAAAAAACCCTGAAGTAGTTCTCTAGAAACCAAACTATGTTCATATGAATCCTGGAAATACTTTATTGCTTCAGAAAAGAAAATCAAACTTTTGAACATAATTTATCTAATAAAGCAATATTTTTTTCTTTACTAGGATTTTTACGTAGGGAAAGGATATAATAAAATACCATGGAGTACCCTGTACAAAGCTTCCAACTTATTACCTAAATCTAAGTGCAGCTTCATTGCTAGAGGATGTACTGGGACACAGAATGTCATTGACAATACCTGCATTTCATGTGACATCTAGATCCACAGTCGCCATAATTCTGTCATCATGTATGTACACACATATGCCAATATGCAGTGTATATCAACATACATTCTGTGCCAACATGGGAATATCAGAGCTATAGAAATGAATTCATTGTTGATTTTGTACCTGTCCTTTTGATAGTGTGTTCCATGGACAGCAGTGTCAGCACCCATAGGAGCACGGTAAGATACAGATCTCAAGCCCTACTCTAATCCTACTTGATCAAAACTTGCATTTTAACCAAGAACCCTTAGAATTCACAGGGACAGTCAAGTTTTCAATGGTCTGATAGACTAGAAGACCAGACAGAGGTATTTCCTGCATGTGCTACAGCAGATCTTTGGAAGATACTGGAAAAAAATCATATTTAATGATCTCAAGCCTGTGTTAATATTGCTAATGTCAAATAGTCAGGCTTGAATCAGACTATCAGACTGAAGTAGAGTCCTGCAGCCTTCTCGGGGGTGGGGGGTGGGGTCGTATGGTAAGGAAATGCTAATCCAAGGGAGGATTCAATGATGACAAACTCATGTATGATGCTTTATGCAAAACATATCCACAGCAACCTTCAAAATGCTCAACTGTAAGAATGCATTTAGCATTCATTATCTCACTCAGAACACACACACACAAACACACACAAGTGTGCATGTGCTAATTGTTTAAGCTATAGTATTAGTGTGTTTGTACAGTTCAGTTGATCTATTTTAGCCTCATCAAGTTGAATAGACTCTTTTGATCATGAACATTGTAATATACCTTTACAGGCCTCCCTGGTTGAGGGATAGAGATTGGAGGTTGGGGGGCAAGTAATGAAAGTAAATATAAAATCAAATCTATCTTGATCAATATCCTTAGTCTTTTTTCCTAATGAACACATATTTTTTTTTCTTTTCTTCCTAGTCATATAAAGATAACCATGGTTAGAACCTTTGTTTCTGGTTGAAAATAAGACTGTATGCTCTGCAGGCATGTTGAAAAATAGAAAGTAAATGAATATCATCTCCATTGGAGCAATGGGCAGTCCACTGGAGCTTTTGATCGCTCCTCATACCAGGGCTTACGTCTGAATTGTGAACAGCACCACAGTGGGCAACCGTGGGAGGCAATAAGTGCTCTGCCTTTGGTTCCTGTGGCTTTTGTTTCACATGGGGCTTTTCTCTGTGAGCATCAGTTCTGCAGTGCAGAAACTAGGGATGTGACATTCAAAGAGTAATTCAGTTAGAGTCGCAGAATTTCTGGTCACATTTAGGTCACAATTGAAATTGAGTTTTAATGTAAAATTTGCCTCAGGCTCAGCAGATGCTTCTCTTACATCACAAGGAATGATTTGCCTTCTGGACATTCATGTAGCTGGTCATAATTAACTCTAGAGTTTCAAGGGGCTTACATCATGCCCACACCTGCTTTTTCCTGTTCTGTTTTTATATTCCCACTTACATAGTTTGGGTATGCCTCACACAACTTTACAACATTCATCTAAACACTAAACAGAGAAACTCTGTCTTTGGGAAAACAACAACAAACAAACAAACAAAAACAAAACTCATGTAAATTTTGCAGTGAAAAGTTAAATGAATAATATATTGGATGTATTTCCTCAGATGCAGTGTCCATTAGCCCCAACCTTTGAGACATCCTACAGCTGAACCCATAACCTTTCTGGACATCAATATTAATGTTTCCAGCGTTGGGCTGTAGATAGCAGAGTGGGCATTACACAATTCATATGTAAACATTGAAAGTCAAGTGCTACAGGGGTTACAAAGCAACAAGCTCTATTACCCAACTGTTGACTGAAAACCCATCAAGAACCTAGGCTTTTGTAGGCCGCCCTTAGCAGGCAATTCAACATTCACAAGTAAATAATGGTGGTCCCAACTTTACTCTTCTAAATCTTCCTGATCATAAAAGATCTATAAAGGGCAAAGGGCAGGCCTTGAAATAGTTCACTTCAGTGTTGCCTGGAAAGCATCTGACTCCAGGATTCTTCAGCTGCTAACTCATATCCGGGGAACAAAAGCTCCAGAAACATTACAGGTGTGAGAGATGAGTGTATGCTTGAGTCAGCCAGGAGTCCTGGTCCAGAGATCTACCTGTCTTCCCTAGTGCCAGGGAACTCTAGGATCCTGCTCAATAGCTTCTAAAACTATTTTCTTAATTCTCACATTTTAGGAAACCTAGATTTCCAACCATCTTCAGAGGAAAAATTAACCCTTTAGCATTGTCTTAGTCAGGGTTTCTATTCCTGCACAAACATCATGACCAAGAAGCAAGTTGGGGAGGAAAGGGTTTATTCAGCTTACTTCCAAATTGCTGTTTATCACCAAAGGAAGTCAGGACTGGAACTCAAGCAGGTCAGGAAGCAGGAGCTGATGCAGAGGCCATGGAGGGATGTTACTTACTGGCTTGCTTCCCCTGGCTTGCTCAGCTTGTTTTCTTATAGAACCCAAGACTTCCAGCCCAGGGATGGCACCACCCACAAGGGGCCTACCCCCCTTGATCACTAATTGAGAAAATGTCCCACAGCTGGGTCTCATGGAGGCACTTCCCCAACTGAAGCTCCCTTCTCTGCGATAACTCCAGCCTGTGTCAAGTTGACACACAAAACCAGCCAGTACAAGCATCTTTCATCTTTTCCTTCTTCCCTCCCTACCTCCCTTCCTTCTCTCCTCCCTTCCTCCTCCTTTCCTTCTTTCCTTGCTTCCTTCCTTCCTTCTTTCCCCTATGTTTGTACAATGAAATGACATTAAAGTGCCAAAAAATAGTTTCAACTATTTATTAATTAGAAGAAATGCTGGCTAAAGGAAATAAAAAACTAGGATTAAGCTTTTCTGTCTGACACTTTTATTTTATCTTATTAGAGAATTATTCATTTATTTTTATGTATGTGAGTGCACTGTTGCTGTCTTCAGACATACCAGAAGAGGGCATTGGATAGATCCCATTACAGATGGTTGTGAGCCACCATTTGGTTGCCAGGAATTGAACTCAGGACCTCAGGATGAGCAGTCAGTGTGCCCTTCCCCTGAGGCATCTCTCCAGCCCCTGGAACTATTTTATGGTCAGAACAAATACAAATGAAAGGAAGTAAACCAACAAGTAATTTTTCCCATCCACTCCTTCAACTCCTGCACATCTTTGTTTGTTTATTCTGTAGGGGACTTGTATTAATATGTGGATGTCTCTGGTACAAAAGTGAAGGTGGGTCCTTGTCAATTCTAGGCAAGTTCTTTTTTTCCTTCTCTACTTCCTTTCATGGTTTAAGATGTCCTACTTCTAAAACAGGGCCACTTTTAAAGATGCACACAGCCTATAGCAGCTTGTAATTATTTGCTAGAGGGTTGGGTATGTAAGAATTTGAGTTGCTAGCATATCCTCATTTTAAGTGGGGATTCTGTTCCTATGCAGTGACAAGTGTTTCAATAATGTATTTTCTTCATTATTCTCAAAATAGGTAAGTGCTTCTTGCTTGCTATTCACTTTACTCTGATAATTTCTGTTCTACTCATTACTAAAGTGTTTTTCCTTGAGACACACACACTGCTTTTCAAAGGAATTTATCTTCTCTTTTGTCTTCTGTTTTAAGACATGGCAGAAATGTACGTTTTATTCCGCAGGACTCCAGAGTCTTAACTTCCTTTCTAAGTAACATATTTACAGACACATTTTCAAAACTTCTAATAAATTCAAAGCTTAAAACTGTGAAATAAAATAGGAAAAGAGGATTCCCATTAGCCTGATTCAGGTCTAGACTGGGTTTCTTTCTACTCCGGTTGCGCTGTATTTATCAAGGTGATTGCTCAGTTCAGAAAATACCTTCTAACCTGTGTTTTCAGCCTCTTGTGAATGGGAGGCCAGAGATCCCTGCAGTTTCAATTGCTGCAGGCAGTGTTTGCACTAAACAAAGCCAGGCAAGAAGGCCAGTGTAAGGAAGCACTGCAAATATCCCTGTGGCTCACAGGAGCGAGCAAAGCAGATGTCTGCAGCTGGGAGAAGGTAGGTCTCTGGAATAAGATGGACAAAATACTTTAGGAAGCTTGGGAAGATAAAATGGAGAGTGGAGATGGGGAAAGGAGATAGAGAGGCTGTGAGTTCAGGCTTAGATTTATAATTCATATACCGACAGCTCAGGGTTCCTATAGTGATGAGGTTCTTTTATTCTCTGTGCCAATGACAATCAAATAATTCCAGACTTCAACTATTCTAAAGCTGTTCCTCCCACCTCCTGGATCCTGGCCTCTTCCCACTGTTCATCCAGCCATGTCTTCAACAGCTTCTTCATCCTCAGGAGGCAAAAAGGACGATGACTCAGCACCCACATCCATTTCCACATTTTAAGGCCAAGGAAGACATTCTGGAGAGTCTTGCAAATGTAGAGAAAAGTAGAACAGGCCCATGGGAACTCAGATCATTTCTGCATACTTGTATAGTTTCTCTTCCCTTTGATAGATTTGTAAGTGTTTGAATAATGTGAAGTACACCGTTGTCATCATGTGATAATGGCAAACAAGTTTGTCCGGGTTTTGGAGGACTCTTAAGTATTTCCCTAGAAACAGCCAGGCAGTGTTCAGTTTTATTTGGCTCCAATGGGTACATTTTCCTTCCATGTGATGGAAAGCAGTGGGAATACACTGGTCTCCTGAGTTCCGTTGTTTAACTAATGTTTTCTGCTGTTCCATGCCAGACGTCAAGGAGCATCATAGACAGCTGCCACTTGGGGTCCTCTACAGCATTGCTGCCATTTCACTTTACTATGCATAGCCATCCTTCCCACAGCCTCCCAACGGTGCCCTCCACTGCTGTACCCATGTTTGCAGGGCTGGTTGTGTTCCAGGAAAATGTGGGGCAGCACAATCACCCATGGAAAGAACAGGGAAGCTGGAGAAACCCTGCCATGGATTTCCTGACTTTGAAAGATTAAGCCGAAGTGGACTCCAGTGATACAATTAGATTTTCAAACTAATGGTCACGTGTTGTTTATCAGACACTTTAGTTTCTGGTTCATTCAGCAGTATATCACATGTTGCATTAAAACTCAATTGGTAGGAACACTTTTATGTTGGAGTCAAGTGTGGGTTAGCTAAAAGTGAAGTGAGATTTTTGACCTCTCCCATTGAGAGTGGTTAGGAGGACATAAAATCTGTCTTTCTTGGGATAAAAGATCAGATCTGCTTGTGTTGTTGTTTTGCATGATTTTAATTACAAGCATGCCGCAAGCCAAAACAGAGCATTGTGAATTACTCCTGAATTAGACGCTAAAGCCAAGCAAGGATGGAGGAGTCTGCTAACCTTAGGTTCTAGAGTCAGGAAGATTTGATTGAAAGCCCCAGCCTCAACATCCATAAACTCAGAGACTTTGGAAAAGTTGCATGTCCTTGGTTCATATCAGTTCTCTCTTCTATAAGTGGAAGTGGACTGTATATTCTGTTGCAATTGCCAAGACCATGGATGCCCAATAGTCTATTTTATGGCTGTTGAATACTTAATGATTGTTCAAAAATGGCACCTGAAGATAGCTAGAGATTGCCTCATCTTTTCTAATATTTAGCTGAAATTTCTGAAAGTTGTAGAAAGAAGAAAGAAGGGGCATAATCAATATGGGACAAGACTGGGAAGATGTACAGAGGGTCAGGAAATTGAACAGAGGATGTGTGGCAATGGCGGATGAGGAACTGGGGGTAGCCACCAGAAAGTCCCAGATGCCAGGAAAGCAAGAGCCTCCGAGGACCCCACAGGGGTGGCATTAGCTGAAATAACCAACAAGGGGAGGGAGAACCAGTAGAGACCATATCCTGAGATTAAGCATGACCCACATTTTTGAGGAGTGGGGCTACCCACCCATCTCCAAAATCTTAACCCAGAATTGCTCCAATCTAAAGGAAATACAGGGACAAAGAGTGAAGCAGAGACTGAAAGAAAGGCCATCCAGAGATTGCCCCACCTGGGGATCCATCCCATATACAGTCGCCAATCCCAGACACTATTGCTGATGCTGAGAAGTGCTGATGATGCTATCTCACTTTAAATCTTGAGCTTTTGATAAAGTAGGGACCCCAGACTTTATCCCAATTGACCCCATGATAGAAGAACCAGTAAGGCCTTGGAACCCAGCAGGTAGGACCTGCCGAATAAAAACGAAGACCTAATCCATCAAAGTCTTCACATCTTGGGAAAGTCCCGAAATGTGCTAGACTTACTTTTTGGCTTCTGTAGTTCTGGCTAACTACTCTAGCTAATTGAGATGTGCCAACTCACCATGTGATTTTTATGCCATAAAGTCTTCCCTAAGAAAGGCTCATGACTGCACTAGCATGTTGAACACCCAGTGAAGTCACAGACCAGCTAATGAAAGAGTTGCTGTCAACTTGAGCCCATGTTTGAACAGCCCTCTCTGGTGGTGGATACCACACAGCACTTCAATTTATGTATTTTCACAAAAATGAATGACCTTGGAAATAATAGAAATTTTTTAGAGATAATATATATACATTTACATGAGTCAAGTAACAATAGTCATGTTAAGGCAAATTCTACATGACACTTTACAGGTGTTCACTGTACTTTGGACAATTATGCTAAATAGTACAAACTTAAAACAATAGTTTAGGCTTTCTAGGGTACCAGCATTTCTGTAGTACAGGGGTATGAATTCCTTATTAGTAATTCTGTTAACTACAGTGTGTGTGTTTGGTGTGTGTGTGTGTGTGTGTGTGTGTGTGTGTGTGTGTGTATAGATATCCATGTGTGTCTGCATACATACTTGTGTGTGCTACTTGTGTGCTTATGTGTGTGAATGTGTTGCTCAACCATATGTGTCAGTGTGTACACATGTGTGCATGTATGCATGTATATGTGTGCGTGTATTGCACATGTACATCAGGTTTTACCCACCTGAAGAAGACGTGGTAAAACTGAGACAAAAACCATTATAACCCTTTGTCTTTACAAAAAATATTTAACATGTTTTTGAAAACTTCCTGTTTCAACTTTAAATTTATTTCATCTAAATTTGGTCCTTCAATTTATATTTTAAATTATGAGTTTTGTTCAATATCATGGTAAAGAGACAAATATGAGTTCCTATTTGTGCAGTCATTCATTCATTAATCCATTCCATAAGCATTGTTGATCTCTGGTGCTACAATATAGACTGAAGCCCAGTGCCATGAACAGACATGCAACAGTGTGGCCATTTGTAACAGGCATACATGCAATTTCATGAATTGCAGTCTGTGGGCTTTGGGACCAGACTGGTCACCAAATAAGTCCCATTTCAGGACTGAGAAACAAGTGTCCTGAGCAAGAGACATACTTTCATGGAGCCTACTTTTTCAGTTGCGGTATGGGATTTTCAGACACATTTTCTCTTTAGGGTTACAATGATTAGATGTGTGTGTTCAATAATGAGTACATTGCCTAGCACAAAATAATTAACTATCTACTAACTGGTAAACATTATTATCTTTTTTTTGGAAGGCATCTCAAAGCTCAGAAGCACAGATCTCTGCTCCAGGCCCATGAGAGAGTACCCAGGTGGTAGTACAGTTTTTAAACTGTGTATTTCTAAAAAGCTCCCAAAGCGATCTCCACTGTTCCCAACTTCTCACTGAAAATTTTGTTGTCTCCAAGCATTCACTAAATTAATAAAGCTCTAACTTGGTTTGGAAATGTTCTTAGTATAAATTGTCCTTTATTTTGGAAGCAAATACCATGAGAACCCAGGTGTAATATACAGAGTGTTCCAAAATGATCCTCAAACATGCTTTCTAAAAAGTGATAATCTGAAAGATTAATTACAAATGACTTTTCCCCCAGTGCAAGAGAAATTCTCTGAAAGCGAATTGGGAGACTTAGGTCACCATGAGCAAGATAACAGCTAACACACTGAAGTAATAATGACTAAATGGTACTTTGAGTTATTAATGCAATTTCCAACAAAGCCTAGCTCAGGGTGAGGATTGTGGCTATCAAAAAGGAAAGTTTGGCTGCATAATACTTTGAGCATGCTACATAATTTTAACACTTGGATTTTAAAATGCTGCAAGTGCTTTTGGCTTCACATTTGTCCTCATCTGTGTTAGTTTTATATCATTGTAATAACAATTGTATTAAAGAGTAACAAAATAATACACATTTGTTGTCTTAGAGTCCTTTATGTCTGACGCCGGCATATATGGGTCTAAGTGGGCCACACTGAAAGGTAAACAGGTCTGAATTCACTTCTGGGAATTCCAGAGAGAATTTGTTGCTGGTTCTTAGATAGTGTTCTTCCTGGTATGGCCCCTGCACTGAAGCAGTGACTTTAGGACAGCACTGCTCATGTTCTAATTTAGGACCAGCATTGTTGTATACCTCTGACCCCTCCTCGGCCACGGTTCAAACCTAATAGTCAGAGGATGATATAATCAGATTGACCACCAATTGGATCCCATTGAAGATATTCTTTTCACTTTGAATTTTTGAAAAAAAAACAAACCATAATTATACATTCTTTTTCATCCTTTTCATTGAAGAGAGATTCTTCTCTTATATAATATATTCTGATTATAGTTTCTCCTCCTTCTACCCCTGCAGGGTTCATTCCACATCCCCTCCCTTTCTGTTTCTCACAAGAACAGACCAAGCTTCTAAGAGACAGCAACAAAACACAACAAAATAAAATATAATGAGATGAAGTAAGAACTACCGTGTAGACGTACATGGCCACTCTAGAGGAAGAAGAGAGCAGGTACAAGAGTCAGAGAGCCACTCATATAGTTAGGAGTTCTGCAAATATACCATATCTATTAACTTACAAACTACCGATTGTAAAGCCACATTTAATCATCTAATGGAATATAGTTACCAAATTTGGGGTGTGATTTTAGGACTAAGAATGATCTCAGAACCTTGAAGATGCTGGGCAAATTGTCATTATCTCACACCTCCAGCACTTCATCCTAGGGTTTAGAACATGATCATCTTTTATGGGTCAGTTTCTTACCTATTATACTTAGTCATTGGGGCAACTGGCCGACTAAAGATGGTTTTAAAACACATATCACAACATCTGTCCATTTGTGCGCAAACTATCGGATGATAAAGTCTCAGAATCTTCTCTTCCTGTACATGCTTTGAACCTTTCTTCAATCTTTAAAATGTGGTACTTGGATTAGTAATAACATAATCTAAACAAGGACCTAGGTATTCATTTCTTTCAAAGGTGAAGATGATCCTCACTCTACAAAGTCAAACATTTGCACACTGCTCCTTAATGAATCTGGAAGAATCTTGTACTAAGGCAAGTCAAAGATGCACAAGAAGTAAGCAAGCAGGACAGAAAAAACCTAGGGTTTAGATTTCTGTGGTTCCCTAGTCTAGTGTTCTCTGCATAAGCTGCTGCTCACACTCACAATACATCCACATATTTAAAGCTGGGGACACACTGGGATGAGGCTGGAGGGCAATCATTAAGGCTTCCTTAATGTCTCGTCCAATGTACAAATGGTACGAGGAAAATCACAAGTTTCCTTTAGAGGACAGATGGTGGAGGATGGAATAAGGTGGAAGCAGGTTATAATTCTCTAAAAATACTTGACTTTATACAAAGAATGTGACAAATGTACTTCTGAAGAATCATAACTGGGAGGGGAAGCCTGGGAGGGGAAGGTACATGGATGTTCAATGTGAGAAGAAACACCAGTAAGACGTGCAGCAAAATAAGAAGAGCTGCTTGTTTGAGAGTGGGTTTTATAGGGTCTCACCAAGTAACTATGGGTAGAGATATTGGAGATGCAATGCTTCCATTTGTGAAAATTAATACAAAGTTCTTAAAGTTTTTGATGTTTCAGAAATTCTAGAAGTCCTATGAATCTGATTACCATATCATCCAGAAGCTCCTGTTTCTTAATCCTACTGCTCAGAAGATTGATCTGACAATTATGGGTCATGTTTGATTTACCTCATGTCTAAAGACGGACTGCTCCTAAAGATGGACTGCTTCTGGACTGCTCCAGAAGGTATTTGAAGCTCCTCATAAATTTCCATTGTAGGGGAAAACAACAATGTAATAAACAACCACCACTACACCATGCTTCAAAAATAATTATGTAAGTCTTAAGAAAAAGGAAAGAAATTGAGGGCTAGAGACATAATCAGATATAAAGTAGAGTTTTCCTAATGAAGCCAGGTAAAGCATGTTCTCCCATACTCCAGAGTTGCTCTTCCTACATGAGAAACTCCAACCTGTGTAGTTTTGCATGTATCTTCATGTCTTGACTTTCCAGCATTTGGGTGCGACTACCTAGCATGGTCTCGGGTGTGGGAACTCATGTATTTTTAACATTTGAACCACAATTGTGCTGTATTTCAAGGAACTCCACAAACATGCCTTGTGGAACCCTGAGGCTTTATGCAACTCAAATAAAAACCTGCTGTTCCAGAATATACTGCCTTTAGCCAAATTCCTTCGAACAATTCCTTAGCGAATGGTACAAACAAACTTTTGCAGGTTTTGGAAGTCAAAACTTTACAAAAGCCTGGCAGACTGGAGAGAGGGGCATACCTATAACTCATCACAGCAAAAGACAAAAATCTCTCCAGTACATAATGAATTCTAAGACATTTATTAGTATAGGCCTCAAAATGCAACAGAAACATGAACACGAGATTTCTGTGTTCAGCTAACAAATAAGAAAAAAAATCCTATTAAAATATGCAAAGGTACTAAAGATCATGTTAAACTGACTAATTAACAAAGTTAAAATCTATGAAGATATTGTCTTGGTGAGTTTGTAGAAATAGATATTATCACATAATCTTGCAACCTTTCCTGTTGAACACTACTAGGATAGTGTCTATTAAATTTTTAGTGCATATTCTTTGACACAGAATCTTAATTCAGAGGATTCATTCCTCAGTTTGGAAAACAAAGCAAAAAGACTCAGATGAATTTTTGATTGTGGTAGTATTGTTTACCACAATTGTAAGTAGTATAACTGGACTTGCCAATCGCAATATCGAACAACATGGAGTGAAAAAATTGCATGAGGTAACAATGAGCTGGAGGCTTTGCAAATACTTGTAAGATCTCTAGAAAATCTTGGTGAAAACTTCCTGTGTGACACAGTACCATGCACAGTACATATCTACCAATGAGTGTAAAAAGTAAAAAACATTTGAGCAGAAAATTATTATGCACATTGTTGTACTTATCAAATATAACAAGAATGAAATAATAGTATGTATTTATTTTTACTTTACATCAAGAAAATATGATGTTGGATGTAGATTCCAATACTTCATAATCTAAAACAGAAGAATTATAAAATTGAGGCCAGACTGGTCAACCTAGGAAGATTCTGTCCTTCAAAAAATTAAATATGGAAGAAAAATATATTTGAAAATACAGAGATATAATAATAGCTTCTTGTTTGGATCAAATGTCTTATGCTTAAAAATAAATAGATAAGTGGTTAGTATTCCGCAAGATGGAAAGTTTCATTTCAAAAACTATTTCTTAATAGCATAGTTGACCCCAACAAGTTCTTTCATTATTTATCATAACTAATGAAAACCAAATCCAAACAAAATGGTGCATACCAACCACTTCAGATAATATGCATAAGGTGATTTCAAATTTTTGTTCCTGAACAGCCAGGAAATTAGAAAA
Organism: Montemys delectorum; assembly: GCA_019843815.1. Taxonomy (NCBI): domain Eukaryota; kingdom Metazoa; phylum Chordata; class Mammalia; order Rodentia; family Muridae; genus Montemys; species Montemys delectorum. The sequence continues at coordinate 23,349 of JADRCD010229573.1, read as the reverse complement.
TAGAGGAAAATGTCAAGTTACATGATTATTATCTAATCAACTATAAATTACCATATTCTCATAATTGATTATGATTTCTAGCCCAGTATGGTAGGAGATGTGTGTGATTCCAAAAGTAAGGAAGAATTCAGGGCCAGCCTGGACTACATAAAGAATTTTAGGCCACTTGCACTATATTGTGAAATCCTTTCTCAGAAAGTAAATGCAACTTATAAATTATGTAAAACAAGTCTAATAACAGAGATATTTATTGTAGTGTAGAAACTTATGTTGTGTAACATTTGGAGGCTAGAGAGATGATTCAGTGGTTGAGAGCACTTGCGGCTCTTACAGAGGACTGGAGTTCTGTTACAAGTACCATATTAAAATGATCATATACATACAACTCCAGCTTCAGAACATATGACACTCTTCTAGAGCCCCCATGAACACCTGCAGACACACACACACACACACACACACACACACACACACACATATACACACACAAACACACATACACATATTAAACCTAAAAATTATTTTAAAAGAGTCCCCATTATGCTTTCAATATGATCACATAGTAATTGTAGCAGTCACTTTATAGATCATGCAGAAGCATGACTCATAATAAGTTTGGTCTATTTTAGGTAACAAACATAATTAATATTTATTGAATACTCACTATGAATAAGGTAGTATAATTGGATTTCTTTTTTTAATGCTACATTTCAATTTATTCTAACAAGTTTCATGCTTTTTAACAAATCCATACCAGCAAAATTATTTCAGAAAATGCAGAATATTATGCAGGGATGTTCAGCATAAAGACCACAATATGTGTAAATTCATTTAAATAGATAGCTTGTCTTTGAAACCAAAAAACCTGCCCAGTTTCTCCAGAAGGCCAAATAACCAATGGTTAGAAACACATCTGGGACATTATCTGCACCAATGGTCTCGATTTCCCCAATACAATGGATACAACACGGGGTTTTTTGTTTTGTTTTGTTTTATTCTGTTTTGGATTTTCTTTCTTTATTTTCTTCTTTTTTTTCTTTTCTTTATTAGTTGAAATTTTTTAAGTTTTATTGCATTATGATGAGAAAAGTTACATGATTTCAGTTTATCTGAATTTGTTAACATTTAAAAACATATTTTAAGTAAATAGAATTGCATCACATTCTTGTTTCCCTTTTGTACCCCGACTCTTCCCAGAGACACGCCCTTCAATACCTACAATATCTTTTTTGTCATATTCTTTAAAATTTATAAAAGATCATAACAATAAAAATGAGTATTACAAATGTTGTTTGATATAAAACAACAATCAATTTAACAGTCTTATGTAGATGCTTGTCTACGGCGATACTGAAAATACATGTTTTTCTCAATATAAATTTTAAATAACTCCAAATGTATTAACAGTATATTTCAAAATAATACATCACTACTAATATTTCTTAAATGAACATAAATATATAAAGTGTTTTTGTTTGTTTGTTTGTTTTGTATTTAGTAGAGCTTAAAATCTTGGCTCTTACTGTGGTAGCTTGACACAAGAGTTACAAATGTCAAGCAAAGCATTCAGTCTCACTCTTTGTTGTTCTCTTACAAGCCCCTTCCCAATTTAATTGTCTATATTTCTTTTGGATATATAAATACTTTTAAAATATGTAAGCTGAAAATATGTAAAATATGCATACTATGGTTCTGAAAACTATAGTAAAGTGTAAAGACATGAAATAAACAATACTACTAATAGAGAGGCTGAGATAGGAGAAG